>JASDQU010688648.1:7823-22435 GCA_032191745.1 Picea mariana
AACAAGGATATGGAATTTTAATATAGACTGAGACAGAATTTGATATTCTTCTACAGCTTTAGCTTTTCATGATATCAATATTTTGTTTTATGTTTATGTGTATCTATTTGCATTTGGTTAATGACTACTTTAGCTATCTTAGTCTTTTGCAAATGATATAATTTAATCAATATAACCCATATCTGATTTCTTCCAAGTGTGTAAAAAAACATAGCAATTGCTTAATAAATTTTGTGAATGGTAGATTTCTCTTCTTCATAAGTTGAATTATTAAGTATAAGTTTTTGCATAACAGGTTTCCCTTATTGCAGAGATCTATAAATCATATAGTTGTTATGATTTTTTATGTCTTGTTTGTCCTGTAAACAACTCAAAGAGCAGTGCATCCTATCGTTTACGAGAAGCTTCTGGATCATCCGGTGCGAGTTTTCTTCCTCCAACCAGCTTCGAAGTCATCATACACAGGACAAATCTGGAGCGTTTCCAGGTCAGTTTGTTGTTTATTTATTTAGTGTATTTGTTAGTATTTACTTAGATATATGTGTAGTTAGTATATTAGATCGTTTAATTTCAGTAAGTTCTATTTCTTGTTCATAAAATCATAAAAATAAAAAAATATCTCTAGTTGTCTTAGGGCAGAAAGCAAATGAGTTTTACAGGTTTTATTTAAATCTGTCAGTTGTAGATATTGTATATTTGTGAATAAGTTATAGTGCAATAAGTAGTTAAATAGCTAATTAGTAGAGTTAGTATAGTAGTAATTAGTAGTTTGTATATATAGATAGTAGATTAGTTAGTTTGTTTAATAGTTAGTTTTAATTAGATTAGTTAGTATTAGTTCATTTTAGTTATTGTTAGTTAGTTTTGTTTTGTTTTTAGTTAATTTGTTTTATTTAGTTTTAGTTAGTTTAGTTTGTTTTATTTTTTTTAGTTTAGATTAGTTTTCTCTTTGGTTTTCCTAGGACCTTAGATCGGCTAACGGAGCCACTAAACCCGTTAGGGTGGTTCATTCCAAACGGCTTGGGTTATTAGACAACCCTGGACCGGTTCCACTCTCTCAGTTGACGGACGGTCAATTTCGCCCGTCAACACAGGGGAATCTTGACACAAATATTTTTCAATTCATCAAAATGTCAAATTTCGATTGGGTGGTAGGTTTCTCGATTACCAATCAATCTGGATAAGGAGGTACCTTCGTAATTTGTGAAGGTTCATTTTGGGGAAGCTTAGGTTCTTGATTCTTCGGGATAATAGAATCTTCCCACCTAGTGTCATCTATGGGTTGTTTGGTGGTTTCTTCTTCTTCTTCTTCCTGGATGACTACTAAAGGTCTCTACCTCTCCAGAAATTTTCTTGATCTTAGTTGAATTTTCTGTAATGAAACATGAGTGATAACATATGTCGGGAAGGCCTGCATCTCAACATTGTGAAGAGGTTGAGGGGGATTATTATTGGGATTCGGCACTGGTTTTGCCGGTAATAGTGTTGGTCTCGAGGATCTTGCATTTTGATATTGTATCAATTTTTATTGTGGAATAGGAGGTAAAGGTGGTGGAACAAAACCTGGCAGAAGTTGTGGAGTGTTTGGTGGGAACTAAGGATAATGATGGTTAGACATAGGGATAGGTGGAGCTTGAGGGTTTCCTTGGTTATGTCCTCCTCTCCATCCTTGAAACCAAGGATGTTGGTACTGAATAGACCAGTTTTTCCAACCTGGTGAGTTCCACTATTGTTTTTGTTGATAATAGGGTGGAACTTGAGATTGTAGATCCAGGTATGTGGGTTGGTTCCTAGGCTATCATGGCCTCCTAGGTGCATAAGAATATTCCCCGGGATCTCCACTTCTATAGATGGCTAAAAAACCGGGCAATGATGGACTTTTTCAGTCACATGGTCTTCCGTACAGAAGCCACAAATTGAAATGTTATCTAATGGGCATTCCCTTGAGGAATGCTTCCTCCTGCATCTTGGGCAATATATGCTCATTACTGCATTTTCCTCCTCCTGTTTCTTTTTTATTTTTAAGGTGTCCAAATGGGAACCTATTGTGCTTAATATGTTTGTCTTGAAGTTTTCTAAAAGTTTTCCTATCTCTACTCTTGTGATACCACCTGAACTAACTGGTTTTAAGTCTTTATTATAAGGGTCTCGAACATTATTTCTTGGTTTGGCTCTATTCCTTGAGTAATTTTTACACCTTTCACATATTTCAGCAAATGGTTTATGAGAGATGTCACCTGATGCCATCAGGTTAAGCATCTCTAGATATTCTTCTGAAATTCCCTTAAGGAAAAGAGCCCTAATTGCATCCTCTGGGAGGTCATGGTATTTTGACTTCTGGGAGATATAACCAAATCTTTCCATATAAACTTCAAGGGTCTCGTCTTCTAACTATTGGATTTTAAAGATGTCATTACAAGACTCTTTGGTCTTGCATTAGTCTTGGTAATTCTTAAGAAAGATGTCTTTCATGGCTTCCCAAGACCTAATACTGAATTCTCCCAACCCCGTGAACCATCTTAGTGCAGAGTCTTTGAGGGTGGCAGGAAAGAGTTTTAGTTTATGGGAATCTTGTACGTAGTTGTAGCTCCTACACAAGATGTCAAATTCAAATAGGAAGGTGTCTAGATCTTCACTATTTTTACCATAAAAGGTAGGCAATGTTGAGAGAGGAATATTCTTCATGTTGACATTTGGAGTGGTGTCTAGAATCAGAAACCCGAAAGTAGTTTCAGTTTGGTTTCCAGTTTCTTCTTCCTCCCCGTGTCTTATATTTTTATGGTCCTCTTGATCATCCATATTGGCTTGGTTTCCAAAAAGAGAGTACATAGGTGGTTTTATATTTGAAGAGAACAAGGTTTCCCTTTGATGGAAAGGTATTCCTACAGATTGGATATCTGGGACTCTACTTGAGCCGGTTGAGACTATTGGTGCCAAAGTTTCTGTGTCAGTTTGAGAGATAATTACATTTGTTGAACTACCAAACAAAAGATTCACCTGTTTAGGGTCTATGATGTCTTCAAAATTAGGATTTCCTAGTGGTGGTGTAAAAGAAAAGGTTGTATTGTTTGTTTCTGTGGAAGGCTCGAGTGGTCTTGTCTCCTATCCTAATATGATTAATGCTTCAATTTCTTGTTCTATAGTTCTCCCAATGTTAGTATTTTCAGAGACTGCCTTAGCTCTTTGAGTTGAGCTAGCTCCTGTTTTTCAGTATCAGTCTGCGGATTTTATAAGTGGAACGTCCCTTCCCCCAAAAAGGTCGGAAGGAACCTTGGTTAAAAGGTCTGATTTAGATTTAATATATCTACCTTTTGGATCTCTAGGTCTATTCATGAAAGAAAGAAAAAACAAAAGAAAAAGCTACCATTTGGTTTCTAGGTCTATTAATGAAAGTAGAAAAAAAACAAAAACAAAAACTACCATTGGGTTTGGGGGAGCCTGCAATAGCATATGCGCAGGTTCTTACCTCTCATCTTAAAGTTCCCCCACCACCAATCTAATGCTAAGATCTTAGAATGATCTATTTCCTAACTACTTCTTACCTTAAGACAACTCCCTGGCAACGACGCCAAAAATGATGGGTGTTGTATATGCACTAAAAACACGCTAAAAACCCTCAATTAAATTGTCAACCCAGGGTAAGTAAACTTAGAGTTGTAGAAAAATATATGCCAAAGGTAGAAGGGCCGCTAGTAGTATAGTCTAACTAAGGAAGTGGCTATCTAAGGGTTAATATATTCAAGCAAATCTATCTAATGAGCAAAACCTATTAATCAACTTGAAACTATGTAACCTAAGTACTTTTCGACCAAGGATCGATGGATAGTTATAAGAAAGCAAGTAAAAACCCTATGTAAAGAAAACTAGTTCATAACAATAAGCAAAAGCAACTATTAAGCATAACAATAAGAAAATAACAAAAGCAAACTACTTTAACTTGCCAACCTAAATTCAATGAGCAACTACCCTATGAAAGAAAGTAAATAAACAAGCCAGCAACTATTCTCTTAAAGAAAGTAAACAAGTAAGAAAAACAACTAGCTAACCTATTAAAGCAAGTAAACAACTAACTACTCTAAGATAACTTCTGCTGCAAGTAATCTAATTAAAACTTCTCACTAAACAACTATCTAGCCTAAGAGGCAAGTGGACTATATTCTTAATTCAAACTTCAAAACTATTTCTAATTCATAAAAGGAAATCTAACATCTAATTGCACACGTGGTTAGTCTAGGAATTTGAAAATTTGTTCCTAACTACAAGATTAAAACATACTAACACAAGTATTCATACTAACCTGCAAAAGAGAGTTAAGACAATTAAACTACAACAACAAATTAATTAACAAAATATTAATGCATGTACAGGAACTGAAAAAGACAACTAAGCTATGAAATGCATAAATAACCTAAAGAACAGTTACCAGATGGCTAGTGGGCCCCCCAACAAGTCGTGGTCACTTCCTAAAATCACACCACGAACTGAGCAATTTGATTTCACCATGAAAACTCAAAAACACAGTTTTTATATAATCTGGCAATGGAAAATGGAAAAACAGAGTAAAAACGTGTTTGTCCCTATCACGTTGGTTCTTCTAGTGCTTTCCTTTCTATCTAACCACCATGGTGGTATTTATAATATTTACAGAACAAGTGGTCGACCACATGAGGGTCGAACCACTTCTAAATTCGACAAATTACATTAATGGTATCCTAACTGCCGAAATAGAGTGAGTCAATAATCACCCTGCTTAACAACTTAAATTGAGTTGTCAAGGGTTCAGTAGCTAGAGGGGGAAAGCACGAGAAAAACCCATGTTCTTGATTCGCCCACCACTGGTCGCCAATACCATAACTGCCAAATCGCCCATCGTTTTTGTGCAAGATGCAGTGTTGGATGAAGTGTCAGATCGGGTACTGGATCGAGTACTGGAAGGAGTGTCGGAAGAAGAAACATGATGCATTTTTTCCCTATAACACCAAAAAAATGTAAATTAGATCTTTGGGAACATAAAACGTGATGAATTATAGTCAATATTGACATCAAACACGAATCATACATACCTGGTGTAGATCATACCGTTTTAGCACAAAATTCTTCAAGAATCTTCTCCAAAACATGAAAAACACATATGTACATTCAACAAAAGTGTCTAATAACTGTCATAAAATTGATCATATCTCGAGCCCAACATTACCCCCACACTTACAATTTTGCAGGTCCCACTACAAACAAAAAGAAATTACCCCTCATGACTAGGCTTGCTGAGGAGGATCAGCTTTGGAAGCCTCTCCTTCTTGTGGTGAAGACTTTGCCTTGTGCCTCTTGTGTTTCTTCAGCTGTGCTCTAAGGCTACGGTTGGATTTGGTCATCTCATCAACCAACCATTGAAGGGAGTTAACCTTTGCTTGAAGGACTACATTATCATGATGAAGGTGTGTGTTTGTCGTCTTCCTTTCTTCCAATTGTTGGAGAAGCTAATGGTTTTCTTTTTGTAGCTTCTCAATGGCTGGGGAAGAATCGGTGATCTATGAGGAAGGCTTAGATCCTTTGAGGGATGTGGACAATCTATCAGTTTTAGGATCTAGAGTAAGCATGGGTGAAGTAGGAGTGATGGGGGATTGGTAAGGAGAGGTAGGTTCTGATTTTGTCTTTCTTAGTGGCTCTAATCCATCTGCAGAAACTTCCCTAAGTCTCTTGTGAGGACTCTCGAGATCGAAGGACACTTGGATAGGATCTGAAGCAGGCAGGGGTTTTGCATAATGTTTTGTTCTTGTGCTCCGGGTACTCTTTCGAAAGTATCCTTTACGAAATCGATTGGCTCCCCTCCTATTTGTGGGACCGATGGGAAAGTCTTGTTGGATTACTTCTTATAGATTTTTAGGTGTAGGATCAAGAGAGATTGAAGGCATTGGGGGGTTAACAATAGGCTTCTTTTGGTCCTTGCTCTTGGTCTTTTTACCTGATGAAGAAGTAGGGATATCAACAAGATTTTTGTATTGTTCTGGAAAAGAGAGGGTTTGTACAAGGGGGTTTGGAGTTCTTGGAGAGCGAGGCTTGGATGGAGAGATAGTTCTTAGGCTAAGTGGCCTTTTTCCGGTCTTAATTGTCAAGTGAGGGTTTGCAAATTGGTAGATAAAGGCATCCCAAGTTTTCCCCTGTTTCTCTAGTTCGGCTAGGACAAGGAGTTTGATCAAGACATGATGAAAGAGACTATTGTGGGGGTTAGTCACATTCTTCCTCACTTGAGAGGACATCTTCTCCAATATTTTTAGAAAATAGAAGGGGAATTTTAAAGGTTTGTTGAACAGAAAATGAGCCGGCAATCTGAAATGACAAGATTTGAAAGTGGAGTATCTACCTTTGCATGTAATCAACCTCGTGATGACGATGAGAGGGTGGATCAATTCCACCTTTATCCACTCCCTAGAATATCCTTTTTCTCCTGAAATGTTCTCGAATTCGGGCTTAAAAACCTTGTTATAACTTGAGCACAACATTTGGTGGTTTTGGAACCATCTATCTCCCATTCTTGGGAGCTTCGTAGCTGCAGCAATGGACTCTTATGAGAATTCAAAGGAAAGAGACCCCATGCATGTTGTCTTCCCATCGAAACCGAGGGAAAAATGCATGGAGAGGCTGTCATCATGGCCCTGCAAGTTAGACAAAAATGGCCCCCAGCCTGCGTGCAAAAACACCTCTCTGCATTGTGCAAATTCAGGAATGGAAAAAACATCTGCATAAGAAGAGAGTTCATACCTCTTGGGAATTGTGGCAGAGGTGAAATTCACCAGGCAAGGGCGTGAACAGGCCAAGAGATGGCACGAATTGGGCACCAGCCGAGAATAATTCAAACAGGGGAAGAAATGGCAGAGGTTGGGTGCAATTTCTTAACGTATGGCAGAGAAAATGGCAAGGGAGAATTGAGATAATGGTTGCCTAGCCCGATTTTGAATGCACCTATAGTGGAGTAGGTTTCACACATGTGCGCACGAGATTCCATGTGTGGGAATTTTCGAATTAGAAGGCTCATTTTGGGGGGCAATGTAATGATGAGAAGTTAGATCAATGTCCAATTATTTTGACTTAGACATTTGATCAGGAACATATAAAGCATCTTCAATCAATTGCTTGCAACCAATTCAATTGAATGTAATTGAGTTCTAGTTACTGGTGTGTAATTCATATGGTACTTCATTCAGCACCTCATACGACATTTCATATGGCACCTCATACGGTACCTCTATTTTAAGTACATTTACACTTCTTATAATGGATAGCCTGCAAATTTGAAGTGTTTTTGACAATCACAGTGGTAAATGAGCAGAGGCAGAATGTTCCCTTGTTGTTGATTTTTCCATCATGCTCATTCAATCCTCTTGCATATGACATATAATGTCAAACCTACAATGAACAGGTTACAGCAAGAATAAAACATGTATTGTCAAACCTACAATGTACATCTTGTAATGAAAGATAAACCAATAAAAAGTGGTATGTTAAATATATGTTCAGTCATTTATAGCACACAGGAGTTTAGCACTTTAAAAATAAAAATGACTATCAATGTAATAACCTGTATCATGGAAATAATACAAAAATTCTTGCAAAGATTTATTTATCTAGGAAATGATCATTTGTCAGCTCGTGAAACCCTCCCCCACACCTAAGTATTGTGACACCTCACAATCAAAAGTATAGGAAACCAGTCAGTATCCCCCAATAGCCGAAGATTTATAGTATGTCAAGTGTAAAGATAAATTTCACAGATTGGTCTGACGAGACGGTTAGAAGATGGCCCCACCTATAGGATAAGAGATCCTATATATAGATAATAAGAGATAGGCAAGAGAGTTTCAAGATAGTCTTAGAGTTATTTCCCAATGGCAAGTTTATGGAGTTCATTAACCTTAGCTTAACCACACATACTTCATGTCATCTTTGTCTGCAAGTAATGTCGTACATCAAGACAAGTTTAAATCTATTATTTATTTTTTGTCAAATTACCATCCTTGCTAGGTAGAATGCCCCACTGCCAGCAAGCATGTTCAGTACTCTGTCGGGTTTACCTAGTCATACCATAGGCCGGTACCCACTGCCAGCAGACCTGTTCAGTATCCCGGCAGGTTAGCCTCTTACGCCCTTAGAGACTGGCCCTCCATCTTTTAAGATTTTAGTATAAGATTGCTTTATGCAAGAAGATGGCGGAACAGCTCTGAAAAAAACTTTTTCTTACTTTTTTCAATTGGCATGGTATTTATGTTAGAGGATGAATTTCCTTTATATTACTTAGTGATTGTCTCGATGTAAGGGGTACTTAAGCAGACGTGGACTATCTAAAGATATGATATAATCAAGCTATTTAGTGTGTAGTGGATGGTACCATTGAGAAAGAATAGAAAGGTATCTCTAGGCTCAACTTACTTTCTTCCTTTGTAGTTATTGTGATGTTTCCATGACTAACCGCTAATTAGAACCCCTTGTTACTCTTTGATAAAGACACTTGACTCACTTACTCAGGTTTCTTGGAAAAACTGTACGAGAGACCTCTAGTCTTGATAGTTATGGTATCACTTCCTTATATAGCAATGAAGATTTTCAAGAGAAACTGCTTTAGAATTCCTAAAAATGAGAATTCTTGCAAAAATATGGCTAATTACAGTAATTCAATATTCATTTGATGCTTTAGCAGACACAAAATTCAAGTGTAACAATTTTTGAAAAAAGATCCTTGAAACTGTGTACTCCTGGTGAAATAAATACTTACAGAAATATCTAGAATTGCCTTGTTAACAAAATTCAAAAACTATTTATATATATATATATATATATATATATATATAGTAGGAAATTCAGAAAACTTTTCAAGAACAAGAGGGACTTCCCCATATAATAAGGCCAATTCTTTTTCAGTTGACATGACCTATAGAAAGTCCTCTTTGGAAATGGGCTTATGATAAAATTTGAGTCGATGCCCATTTACTACAAAGGAGACTTGTCCATCGTCAATTGTTTTAATTTTTATAGCTCCATTGTCATATACAGTGTCTACCTCGTAAGGGCCCAACCACCGGGTGGTGAGTTTGCCTTTGAAGGTTTTGAATCAGGAATCAAACAACAGAGCCCAAGTTGGAAGTGTTTCTTCTTAATAAACTTGTCATGCCACTTGCTCCTCTGGTTTTGGACTAATATTGTCCATTGGATGGCATCTTGCCTGATTTCATCCAACTCATTCAATTGTAGGGCTCATTGCTTCTGAGCCTCATCCAGGTTCAATCCTAATTCTATGGCAATACGGAAGGTCCTTACTTGGAATTATATTGGTAAAAGTACTTGTTTCCCGTACACTAGCTCATAAGGGGTATGCCCAGTGGTATTTCTCCAGGTGGTCCGGTATGCCCACAAAGCCTCTGGCAGCCTATCAGCCCGATCTCGATGATGTAACTGAATAGTCTTGGTCAAGATGGCTTCCAAAACTTTGTTTGTAGATTCTACCTGACCATTGGCTTGCGAGTGGTATGGAGAATATTTACCATGTTCAATCCCATATTTCTCCGTTAGCTCTTTCATCAACTTGGAAGTGATTTGAGTGCCTTGGTTGATAACAATTTCATGAGGGACACCGAAGCGGGTAAAGATGTCTTCATAGATAAATTCGACAACAGACTTCTTTGTAGCCCTGAATAGGGCTTTTGCCTCTACCCACTTGGTGAAACAGTCCGTACAAACCAAAATATAGTTCTTCCTACAGGACATGGGTGAAATTGGTCTTACAAAGTCGAGGGCCCATTTTTCGAAGGGTTCTATCATAATTTGGGCACGCAAAGGAATTTTGTCAGCTGACGTAGGTCTTCCTATCCTTTGGAAACTATCACAACTTCTCACATACTTGGAAACATTTTTGAAAATGCTAGGCCAATAGTAACCCGAATGTAACACCTTATATGTTGTACGTTTGTCAAAAAAATGGCCACCACAAGGTCCATCATGAAAACTTCATAGTATTTTAGGTACCTCGTCCTCTCGGACACATCTACGAATAATCAAATCAGAACCTATGCGAATAAAATCATGACCAACCCAAGAGTAATTAGCACTGTGTAATAATTTTTCGCTTTTGATGAGGTGACAAATGAGACGGTAACTTCCTAGTGGCCAAATATTTTTCCATATCTAAAAACCATGGATTATTGACAAAAAGGGAAAAAATATGCTCATCTGGGAAACTATTATCTGGAGGGATATCATCATCCTCATTTTTTATTGGGAAATAAAATTAGCTACTACATTATCCTTACCAGATCGGTCAAGCATAATGATATTACATTCTTGCAATAACAAAAGCCAGTTGGTCACTCGACCATTAGTTATGGGTTTATTCATGAGGAATCTAATGGTAGAATGATTGGTATGTACAAATACTTCATAACCTATAATGTAATGACGAAACTTGTTAATAGCATGAACAACTGCCAATAATTCTTTCTCGGTGACTGTGTAGTTTAACTCCGCAGGGGACAAGTTCTTGTTCACGAAATAAATGGCATAGGACCGTTGGTCCTCTTTCTGCCCTAATACCCCTTCTATTGCGGTGTCGGAGGCATCAGTGGATATATGAAATGGGAGAGTCCAATTGGGCCCTCTAAGAACTGGTGCCACAGACAACTTAGCTTTTAGGGTTTCAAAGACAGTTTGACACTGCTCAGTCCAAACAAAATCAACATCTTTTATTAGTAATCCAAACATAGGTGCAACAATCTTTGTAAAATTTTCAATAAACCGTCGATAATATCTGACATGTCCAAGAAAAAATCTCACCTCTTTCTGAGTCTTGGGGGCTGGAAGTCTGACGATGACCTCAATCTTTGAGGATCGACTTTTATCCCTTCAGACGAAACATGATGTCCTAGAACCACTCCTTTAGTTAACAACATTTTGCATTTTTCATGACTTAGAGATAGGTTCATTTCCTGGCATCTGATGAGGACTTTTTCTAAGTTGTCTAAGGCTTCATAGTAAGTGTTACCATAGACTGTGAAGTCATCCATGTAGACCTCCACACAATCATGAATAAGATCAAAAAATATTTCTAATATTGTTCGTTGAAATGTGGCAGGAGCATTACACAATCCAAATGGTAAGACCCTATAGGCATAGGTTCCCCAAGGACAAGTAAAGGTAGTCTTTTCTTGGTCTTTAGGTGCTATAAGAATCTGATTGTACCTATTGTACCCATCTAGAAAGGAAAAATACTTCTTGCTAGACAAGGTATCTAGAACTTGGTCAATGAAAGGGATAGGAAAGGAATCTTTCAGAGTGGCTTTGTTGATTTCTCGAAAATCAACACAAATTCTCCATTTCCCGGTCACTTTCTTTGGAACCACTACAAGCGGGGATAACCACTTACTATTGGATATGGGATAAATGAATCTAACATTTAACAAATTTTGGATCTCCTCCTTGACTATATATTTAAGTGTTGGGTTCATCCTTCTCTGGGGTTACCTAACAGGTGTTACTTTCCCCTGGGTATATATGTGATGGATGTATGTGTCGGGGTGTATACCCTTCATGTCAGTGTATTCCTAGGCAAATGCTCCTAATTGTTCTTTAAGGATATCTACTAACTATTTATGTTGGTCTACATCTAGCTCGGAGTTTATATGTAAAAATTTTCCTGGACTAATCTCGTAGGGCATAGTGTAAGACATGGCAGACTCATCTATCTCGAAAATAAAATATGTCTAAGACAAAATGGATGGGTCTAATTTGTATTGAAATTCTTCCCCAAACATGTACTCAAATTGGGGAAAAGACTGTGGAAAATCCACACATGTGATAGCAGAAATAAACTGGTTTAGCACATTTTTTGTTGTGTGCTCCTGAAGTGCCCATGCATGGTCACTTGGAAATACGGGTTCTTCCCAATCCTCATTCTCGTATGGACATTCAAGCCACCATATATTTTCCATAATAGGTTGAGCTGGAGGGTAAATGGTGAGCTTCTGAATAGAGAGACCATTTGAGATGGTCATTTTCCCTTCTCTACAGCCAATAAATGCATTGGTTGTGGCTAGTCAAGGTCTTCTCAAAATGACGAGATGGCCTTTGGAAGGATCCTTTGAGTGAATAACAAGAAAATCTATTGGGTACTCCCATGAGGCTAAAGTAAGCATGATATCATCTAAAATTCCTTCAAGTATAACCCTAGTCTTATTTGCTAATTCCAAAATGGTTGGGGTAGGTCGAAGAAGAGGTTGTAACTGTAATTGTTCCAAGGTAGTAGCGGTCATAACATTTATGGATGCCCCTAGGTCTATGAGAGTGTTTCCAATGGAGACCTCATTAATGGTTATGGTCACTACGAGGTTTCTTGGGTTCCCATACTTTTCTAGTTTTGGATGCTCTGATATGTATTCGGAAAGTCCTCCTATCAAGTGTATGGTAGGGGGATCCTTTTTCTTCCTACCTAGCTTCTTAATACACAATTCTTTGACTACCTTATTGTAGATAGGAATGTCTTTAATGGCTTGAAGCAGGGTGTTGGCAGCCAATTAACATTTTTCCATTGTCTTGTAAGCTTCCTACACCAATGTTTTGCAAACATCGATTTTTCATCGCAATTTTCAAATGAATGACACTTTTATTCCTTGCACCTTTTTACACACTTATTTTCGTTTTGTTTTCACGATTCTAAGCGTGAAAACATTGGATCTTTCGAAGCCGCATTAGAATCACTATTCAAACTATCACGATCCTTCCTGTCAATATGGATATTGCACTTACTTTTTACTTATCGTTATGCAGCTGGCAGAACTTTCGAACTATACTCATTGGACGTTTTTGTATTGATTGTGTGTCTTGGTTTCATTGAGTTTGTAATACATTGGCATGTGGATTTACATTTTTATTTGATCTACTTGAGCTCTGGTTTCATGAAAGTGCATAGAGGTTATGATTAAATTTTTATATGTGTCTTTTTTATATAACCCCTATGTCAATGTTTTCACAACTATTGGATTGTTGATTATACAAAAACCCATTAGTACATTGGCTAAACACTTGATATGAGCTGTTACAATACATTGGCGCATGGTTAATTATTTGGTTTTGGTTTCTAATTGAATATTTGATGGTTTGAAACTATGGCATAATGTTTTGATTACACGCGTTGTTTATACACTTGCCATTGTTTCATTGGTTAGCCAAGCAACATGATTTTCGAACTATGCTATAGTGGGTTGAATAGCTATGATAACCAGTGGTTGTACTTTGGCATAACTATTATGCATGGCAGAAATGACTCCACTACCCTCGCACACTTTGGCATTAACGCCTGCCTCCTTACCAGGTTACCCCTATTGATTTTTGGGCAAATTTCTGGGTTTTGAGTCCTGCGTATACCTTGTCCAAACCCTACCCAAATCCCTGTTCATTGTGTGTTCTCTCCTGGCTCTTGAAGGGCGATTTGAACCCCCATGGTGTTCAGAGTCAGTTTTGGTTTCATTTTTTCCAAAGAAGACTGTTTAAGACTGCCCCCGTAATTGCCCCCAGAGTCACGTTTTTGCGTGAGCGATTCTCGGCAAATGGTTCTGAATTAGATCAAACCGTTGAAAACCTAGAACCGTTTTTATCCCCTTTACCTTCATTGCCAGCGGTTTCACCAGAAATTGGTTTTTTACAGAGTTCTAGCTCGTGTTTTAGAGGTCATTTCTCAGATCTACTCAATGGCTGAAGGGAACGTTTTGGTCTGTGTGTATTTGTTGAAATGTTTTCCCCAGACCTGGGCCACAAAAAATATCTCACTCGTTCAGCCAGGTGTCTTTGCATCCTGTTGAACCCTTGATCAATTCAAAGGGTATTAAACCAGTTTTCCAGCATTTTTCTTTTACATCTACAGGACAAGGAACTGTGCAGGCTTATCACTTAAATCTCAGGAGCTTACTGCTATATTCTTAACAGTGAGGGTGTATTGCAGTCTTGTTTTGAAATATGATATACACTTTGTGGGTGATTTACATGATACGTTTCAAGTTGAATGTAACACATGACAAATATTTGGATAGTTCTCAATATATTATGTGGTGATCTCATGTGCTACACTTTCACTTTTTGTCCATCCAATGACATCCCATATTATTGTAAACATGATACTTCGGAAGCCACCCAAGCAGCTGAATTTCAGAGGTGTATGGTACCCTTGTTTCGATAAATCGGGCACTACCTGAACAGTTCACACTTCTAGAGGCTGAGGAGTTCAACGATGGAAATCATGTTGATGATTCTACCCATAATGTTGAAGCAAGTCATTGTTCCAAGTACAGTGAAACTAAGGATAGTGAAAATCAATGTGTTATTCCACCAAATGATCTGGGCTCTCATTGCATTGGTCATCTAGAATCTGCTGGTCTACCAGGTGGATCATCATTGGAGTTTGACTCAAGTGACAAAGGTGAAATGAAAGAAGAGCACAACACTATTTCAGGAACCCTTGGGAATGGATCTGTGTCTGAAATCACTGTAAATGATTATACACAGCAATTTGCCGACTTTGAGGATGAAGAAGATGATAATGGTGGATCTGGCACTCAAATTTCTGCTTATGAAAGCGT
>JASDQU010688653.1:0-20237 GCA_032191745.1 Picea mariana
ATCACAAGGTTGGAGGCATATGGGCATTGGGATGAGGCTTTATAACCCTACAGTAACAAGGGACATTAATTGAACTTTGACTAGATTGAAAGGTGCATGCAATTGAAAATACTAACAACCCAAAACTAAAAGGGATCAATACACAAACTGTCAATGAGACGTGATCTAGCCATGGTGTGTAGGAAGAGGCCTAACACCCTCAAAATTATCATTCTCCAAATATTTTATACAAATTTTACAAGGAAATTGTACTAGGACTAGACACGGGCAACAATGACCTGTGAATGGGGCCAACATTGAAATGTTTTCAAATTGTTTCCGTATGCATTGAAATTTGACATGGATAGACTATTTGAATGACTTAACGATATGGGAGGGTTTTTGGACTCAAATTTGACTCACACACCCACTTTCTTCCATCATCAATTTGTCATGTAAACCATAAACCCTAATTTAGTGGAGTCATCGATTTGTCAGGTTTTAGTGTTCACAGTGAATGGATGCATTGTTATTGACATGGAAATTATCCATAGTTCAAAGAAATCCATGAATTTCTAAAAATTATATAGGCCATAGAAATTATTTGTGGTTAAATGGAGGGCATATAAATTATGGAGTTAATTAATTTTCAACCATGACAATGGGCTATTCCTATCCTTGGTTCATCAATGCCCATGATGTCACATAAAACCATGTACACCTTGTGAACTTTTGGTTGATTGTGTATACATACCACATATAGGTGGGTGCATGTTTGTATATAGTTGGAAAGACGAGTTGTGTGCTTGTGTCACATTTGTGATTCCTTCTGCACAACATTTCATGACAAATATCCCAAAGTCTAGTTGGAGTTGAACCACAATGTAGTTAAATTAAAGGTAACCCAATGTCAAAAGTTCATGTGTTGACATATGGTTTTCTCATCATGCATGGAAAGTGAATTCCATAGTGTTATTTGAAAGAACATTTTAGAAATTTTCCACCAACATAGTAGATTATTTAAAGAAAATGTTTCTACTCGATCCATGTTATCAAAATTTTGTATCTTGGAGTAGTATAAAGTCTAGAAGTATAAAAAAATGATTATATTAAACAATAGATTAAAATCTCTTTATTTGAATTTTTCACATGAATAAGATTTTTGGCAATTAAATTCAAGGAATTTAGCAAATTTAATTGCCAATGCTTGAAATTGAGATTCAACAAATTTTGATTTTTTTAAAACAAAGCACCAAATGTAGTGACTAATCTCCTAATGTATGCAAGAAGAACCAACATGCTCACATTTACACCCATTGTAAGAAATTCCAACTCTTTGCTAATAATGGCTATCATAGCATGACACTATTATGTGGCTAACTTTGATGTAACTAACTTTGACCCTCATAAATGTCATAGTTTAAAGAAATTCATCTATACTTTCTTATAAATAAGAGGTACATCCATACATCATTTAAATCATTTATCATAGATCAAGGATGTTGATGGCCCAAATTTTAATAGGATAAAATTGTGGGGGAAGTCATGGTAATTACTTAAAATCAAAACAAATTATTTCTCATTAATATCCAACTACACTTGTGTTAGGGTTTCAAAGGAACTTTGGCACATTAAGAAATGAAATTAAATAGTGAAATTTGAAAAAAAATCTTAAATCAAATTAAGATGGCTTTATGAAACTCTAGAAATATGTGAACCCTTTTTGGCAAGTGCTTGAGTTTCTTTATTGTTTCCCTCATTCTTAGTGGGTCCGAGGGATTCAAAGCATTATTGTGAGATACAAAGAATAGGAAGGAGCCAATTTCGTGCGACCAAGGATATGATTGTGCACGCAACCAAGGGAAGCATGCAACCAAGGAGAGATAGTCTGAAAGGGAGGAGATACACTTTCAGGGAGGAGATACACTACCAGGTAGGAGATATTCTAAGAGGGAGAGAGACATTCTGCGAGGAGAAAGTCACAAGAGATACACTACCAGGGAGGAGATACACTACAAGGGCACATGGAGGGCACTAAGTCGTGGGAACACTGAGGGCACACAGAGGGCACACATGAAGGCACCAAGAATGGTGAGTTCCTCTATTCAAAAAAAAGCCACTAGTAGCCAAGAGAAGAGTTGTATTTGTTGGATGTTGTAGATAAAGCTCATTTATATTATTTTCATTAGGCACAAGCTGAGAAACTTGATTTTTTCCCACTATACCCTATAAAAATTATGATTTGAAGTCATTAAAGGTGAACATTCTGGACTTATTGATTCATTGTGTTTATATATGATGATTGTGTCTTTTATATGAAGCAAAACTAACCATTGTTCCTAAGGGAACTGAAGGGATTCTAAGCTAATACCTTTATGATAAAGTTATTAGTATCCAACAAATATCTTTGAAACTACATTAAAACTTCAAGGAAGAGAGGGTTTGGTAAACCTTGACTCTCATATTTTCTTGAAAACCTAAGTTCATTCTAGGAGAAGAAGTTAAACTATTATGTTAATCCAATTGAAGGAGATTGGAAACAAAAAGTGAAATACCTTACAATGACATTACTAATGTTAAAAAATAAGCTAATAGTTGAAAATATGGATGTTGCACTTTTGGGCATCGAGACCAGGGTAGGTAGTTTTGATGTGTGTACGAGGTAGTTAGAAGAACCTATTCCTTTAAAAACTACTATTCACAATGAAATTGAGGCCTTCATCAATTTGGTTTTAGAGTTTTGTAAAAAGGCAGTGAAATTGATGGAAGATCACACACCCCTCTCAAAACTTGTCAAGACCATCTAGAGATGCCATGTCAAATTACAACATCATATGGTAGAAACACATGATCCCCTAGTAGATGCTCCATTTACCAAATTCGGTGATCCCCTAATCACATGCACACTCCACATGATTCTTGATAATGAAGTCATGGGTTTATTTTTAAGAAATGACCATTATGTATCCCAGTGACATCACAATGAACCACATATGTTGAAAACCATGTTTAGATCTGTATATTAGCAACAAAAATAAGAATAATTTATAAGTAAACTTAAAGTAATTAGGTGTTTGTCTCTATCACTGACAAGCTCAGTGATGTCATTCAATCTTATTTAGATTCAATTGGCCTTATAACATGCCAACTTCGTTGTTCTAGTTATCTAAGACTTGGCAACATTCAACTATGTCTCATTTTCCAAATGAGTCCTTATATCATGGATATAGTTCATATATCTAAGTCAATATAGAAACACTTTAGTTCTCCCATTCTCATTCCACCTTGAACAGTTCACAGACCTTTGATGGTATACAATGTGAATCAATAGGAACTATATCTAACTTTCTATTGAGTTAGGTTGTTTTAGTCAATGTTGCAGTTATGACTACCCATGTTGACTTTAACTTAACCCTTGGTCATGACAAGTGTGCCCTAATGGATTAGGGAAGTTTGGGGACCAAAGGGAGGCTCCTCAACCTATAAAATACCCCAACTAGTGCACAAGGCCCAAGAGAGGTCATAAGGACAAATAAGGACATGTGAGTGATTTACCCCAAGGAGGAAATTTGTTGAGTGCAAGGGCCAATAACCTTAATTGGTTGGTTTGGACAATGAGTAACCTCACTGAATAAGTGATTTTTATTTTTGGGGGTAAATCATATACCTTAAGGCTCAAGAAGGTTTAGTCACAAGGTTTGGAGACTCACTAGCCTCCCAACCTAGAAAGTTTCCTTTTCTTGGCTAAATTATCCAAATATACAAAAAAATTGACACCTTTCTTTTCTTACTTCAATGATGAAGGTTCAATTACTAACTTTTAAAGGACTTTTGATCTCCTGAATTAGTGATTTATCTATCATGAGGAAAAATGATGGATTGGGAAATCAACAAGTACTTCAAGTCAATGACTTAGATGTTTTCTTGACAAAATGGTTCATAGAGATAACAAGAAAAATATTGAAGGAGATTCTACAATGTGAATTCTCCATTCCTCATAAAAATAAATAAACTCTTATTCTATGCAACATTGAGTTTCCTACATGGTTGCTTGGTGATTTCAAAACTTCTTCAACTCGTCAATAGTACTAAGGAGTCATTAAGGGATCCAATAACTTCATAAATATTTACACATCAAATTCAGGCTTGAAAAATTATTCCTAAATCCTCATAGATACAAACTACCTCATGTGCGAGATCAATATCAACAAACTAAAAGAAGTATTGACAACTGATTAAAAATAAATTTAAATGACTGTTGGTGGAATCCCTTGATTTATCAACTTGCAACTTACACAACTATAGGCAACTATATAAAACTTATGCAACTATATGCAAATATGCAACTATATACAACTTTATGTAACAATGCAACTTATGCAACTATATGCAACTTTATGCAACTATATTGCAACTATATGCAACTATATGCAACTTATGCAACTATATGAAAATATGAAACTTATGCAACTATATGAAACTATATGCAACTATATGCAACTTTATGCAACAATGAAACTTATGCATCTATATGCAACTATGCTGGTACCACAAACTTATATTCACACAATAACTTATCTTCTTGTTTTAACAAGTGTAGGTACCACCAAATAGGTATCTGTTAGATCTATCTTCCTCGAGTGATGATCAATATATACTAAGAGAGGTTGAAAATGAGACGTATTGTACTAAAAAAGACCCAACTAGTGCACAAGACCCAAGAGAGGTCATAACTAGTAAGGGAGGGTCCTAAATGTGTTGGCCAAAGAATCTACCATAGACAAACATATGACCAAGGAACTTATGACAAGCAATGCAACTTTATGAAACTTTATGTAACATGCAACTTATGCAACTTTATGCAACTTATGTAACTTTATTCAACTTTATGCAACATGCAACTTTATGCAACAATCAAACTTATGCGACTATGCAACTATATGAAACTTATGGTACTATGCAACTATATGCAAATATGCAACTATATGACAGATTTGTATGCAACTATATGCAACTATGCAACTATATGAAAATATATGCAACTATATGCAACTCTATGCAACAATGCAACTTATGCAACTATATGCAAATATATGCAACTTATGCAGCTATATGCAACTATATGCAACTATGCAACTATATGCAACTTATGAAACTATATGCAAATATGAAACTTATCCAACTATATGCAACTATGCAAATATGAAACTTTATGCAACTATATGCAACTTTACGCAACAATGCAACTTATGAAACTATATGCAACTATATGCAACTGTGTTGGTACCACAAACTTATATTTGCACGATAACTTATCTTCTTGTTTTAACGAGTGTAGGTACCACCAAATAGGTGTTTGTAGGATCTATCTTCCTTGAGTGATGATCAAGATATACTAAGAGAGGTTGAAAGTGAGACGTGTTGTACTAGATCTATTGGTTCTAGATCAACTAGATCTGAAAAGGTAAGGAAACTTTTTCGTATATGTGTGCAATTTTTTATTTCCAACGGAGGTTCATTTAGTTATGATGTTGACAGCATAGGTGACATTGATTTTCCCTTGAGGTATATACATCTAGTGCAATGATTGGCACCTAAGGAGCTATCTAAAGTGGACACAAATTTCTTCATCAGTGGGAGAATGTATCGCATTGCTCATTCGTCCTTACATGGATTAGGGTTATTTTCTATGGATGGAATAAAGGTCGACTATGGCACTGTAACCGGATTGATGGAGTATGTTGGACCATTATACAAATACAATCATTGGTTGATTTTGGTTCGAAATACGTGAAGTATGCAGATATACATAGTTGTCGTAAATTATATACAACTAGTAGATAACAATCAAAATAAAGGGGCAACTATATATATTGATGGAAGGCCAAAAGATACTGGAAACATTGTGGGCTTTATAAATAGTACACGACTAGTGGCAACAACTAAGAAACCAAATTGCATATTTGAGGGACGTGAAGGAAATCGTATATTTGTATATGCAACAAAAAAAATAGTTCCAAGTGAAGAGTTGTTGATCGATTACAACTTAAATTGAATAGATGGAGGGGGTGCAGCTATGGGGGTAAATATCTTACATACCATTCAACTCAACCTTTGATCAATCATTGTTATAATTTATCACTGCAATATTTCAATTTTTTGCTGCATATATTTCATTTTTTATTATTTATTTTCTGATATTATTGCAATATTTCATTTTTTAATGTTACAGTTACTTTCATAACTCTTGTTGATTAATTTATTATGTCAACATCTATCTAGGCTGACCGTGAGATATCACAGAATACATCTGTCCAGGGTGACCGTGGAAAGGCACCCACTGTACCTCAGTAGGTAAATGTTAAATACAGTAACAACTTATGACTACAACAACTAAATTTCTGAAATTTCATTATTTTCTTTTTGATATTACTGCAATATTTCATCTTTTTAATGTTATAGGTGAATTTCATAACTTTTGTTGATTGATTTATTGTGTCAACCTCTGTCTAGGGTGACCATGGCCAAAAATCACCTGCTACATATGTCCAGGGTGACCGTGGAAAGCCACTCATTGTGCCTCAGCAGGTAAATGTTAAATACAGTAACAACTTATGACTACAACAACTAAATTTCTGAAATTTATTTATTGTTTTTATGATATTACTGCAATATTTCATTTTTTTAATGTTACAAGTGAATTTTATAAGTTTTTTTGATCGATTTATTGTGTCAACTTCTGTCCAGGGTGACCGTGGCAAAAAATAACCCACTACATCTGTCCAGGGTGACCATGGAAAGGCACCCATTGTGCCTCAGCGGGTAAATGTTAAATACAGTAACAACTTATGACTACAACAACTAAATTTCTGAAATTTCATTATTGTTTTTCTGATATTACTCCAATATTTCATTTTTTAAATGTTACAGGTGAATTTCATAACTTTTGTTAATTGATTTATTGTGTCAAGTTTTGTCCAGGGTGACCATGGTTGAAAATCACCTGCTACATCTGCCCAGGGTGACCGTAGAAAGGCACTCGTTGTGTCTCAGCAGGTAAATGTTAAATACAATAATAACTTATGACTACAATAACTAAATTTTTCAAATGGTAAAGTTCATCTCATTAATTTTATTCATCAATGTATTGTGGCATGGTCAATGTGGGAAGGCTCCCACTGAGGATATTGATGAGGATGAAATATTTTATTCCACTGACCCAATGACAACTATAATGAAGGACATAAAGAAGGATAACATAGAATATCTAGGTTTTCTTAGCAAAAGACCCCTAACATGAGAGGACAAGGCAAGAATTGTAGAGCTACAAAATACAATAACTAATTTTTGGGTAAGTGGCATCTTCACATATCTTTATCAGCTATGACAATTTCATATCCGCTTTTTTGTTTTATATTTTCTATATGATCTGATAAAGTAAAGTTTTCTGTTTGTAGGAGTTTTTAAACCCCCTGCATTGGGAACCTATCGATCCTGCAACTGCTATAAGTAGAAGTGATGGTCCAATACAACAAAAATGTCGACATAGCAAAGTGAAAGTGAGACTTTTTTAGTCTCTTGAGGTTCCCCTTGAATCCATTGATGAGCATAATGATTTTGACCAAAATGAAACGTCAGAACATGATGAGCTGGAGCTTGGGATTCCACATGACTCTGGAGAGGAATGTACTGTAGATGGAGAGTAAACTATTCTTCATGGAGAAGAACAAATTAAAAGCACAGGATGACTAGATGTAACTTTTCTGGTGGATGGTGCATGTGTTCTGATCAAGATTCAGAAGAATGCAGGTAATTGTTAATTAATTGATTCATTTTTATCATGAAACTGAAATGGACATTTGTTGAAATTATTATAAATTAATGGATAACACATTTCTGTAAGAAACAATGTTTTCCAAATAAACTTAAATGACAAAGCATTGGAGTTGTTTGGCCCCACCATTCGCACACAGTGGAATGGCCAAGATAGAAAAAAGAAAGATGATTTAATAGACCACATGGTAAACTTGTTGGGCAACACTTTCAACGAGAAAGTGGTTATAACGTTAGCCGACGAGAATTTAAAATATACTAGGGCCCAATATAGGGATAAATTACAATTATACCTCAAGCATGAGCGCCCTCCCATGGTTCCAGAGAAAGAGTGGAAGGCCCTGATAGAGGATGCAAAGGAGAACTTGTTTAAAAAACAAGGAAGCCATCCACGAGCTGGTCAAGTAAGGTACAACACATGTCATATTACTATTGAAATATGATCATTTATGTTTTTCGTTCCTATTTTAAGTAACAATTCCGATATCTAATGTTTTTCAAAAATTCCATATGTAGGCTACCAGACACCTCCAAAGAAACCAAGGCTAGAGTGGAAAATCATGGGCAACATAAACTATGCCAGCGTGGCTATGGAAAACTAAAATCCTGAATCGTAAGATTTAAATGATTAATTGTGGTTAATATTTATTTAACAATAGTGAACAAATATATGTTTTTGTTATTGGTATTTTTAATGGTGTTATGCATTGCAGTTAAATATGTTCGACACTGTTTCCACTGAGGAGGACCTAAATCTTGGTTACAAGCACGGTTTTAAAAGTGTGATTGAATATAGGAAAATCTTGGGCCAGACTCCAATCTCCCTAGCCACACAGCTAAATAAAATGAATAAGGAAACTGTAGTAGCATTCTTGTAAAGTCTATTCATATTTTATTATATCACCCTTAACTAAGTATTTATGTTTGTTTTCAAGAAAAAATGCTACCACAACAATGAATCTAGCAGTATTCAATAGACACCATGTCATACAAGGTTGTGCATGTCCAATGATAGTGGGGAGCAGAGTACCCATTCTGGTATGTATGCTTCAGAATTATAAATATTTATTGTGATTGTTTTTATTTATTTCATGACTTATACTTATATATTATCTTCTCAAAATTGAAGAGCATGTAGCTTAGGAGGGTGAATTGTGAGAGGAACCAAGTGGACAAGAAATTAATGCACCAACTGTCACAACTACACAGATAGGTAAAGATAGTGTAATGTTAATCAAAATAATGAATTAGTTATTTCAATTATATTTCAACATATCGATATGATCATTTTCATTGTTGTAGTTCATGACCCTGCACAGATGCCTCGATGCCCTTCTCAGTGATGTACCAGAAGTATGGTACATGAGCACATGGAAACACAAACAATAGAAGGACAAGGCACACAAAATACAATGTCCTTGGATGATTATGATACCCCAATTGTCAATTTTATGAATTTAAAAAAACATAAATCAAAGAAAGATTAGATGTATAAATTCATGACTTGTATTTGGATGTTTATCGATGTTTATATGTTCACATGCTTCAATGTTTATATGTTCATGTGTTTTTATGACTATCCTAGTCATGCATGAATGTCTATATGTTTTCTATATAAACAAAATCATTTGCTGGGTATGGGGAATTGAGAGCAATGTGAGAGGGGGGAGAGGCCATATGAGCTTCTCCCTTCACATGGTTGGCCCTATTCAATATAGAATAACCTATTCTCAAAACAAAGAGAAGCTCACTAAGGTATGTGACCACTTAAGTTTTTTCTAGAGTATTTTACATAATTAAATACATGTTTATTTGCTTATATATTATTTACTCATATAAAGAATTTGTCTTTATCATTCATGCAAGTCTTGGTAATGGAAATTCATCTCATGGACAACTCTTATCAAGTTTTATGGCCTAATGGATCTGGCGAAAGGATAATGATAAGGTAATGGTTTTGACATGTTTTTTAAAGTAGGCTTTATACTAGTAAAAGTTCACAATCCTCATGAAAGGATACAATTGCATTTTTGGTAGACAAGCATCAAGTTTTTTAACAAAGTATGAATCATAGACTATGGGAAAAACCTTTTTTTGTATTCTTACATTGACCAATACAACTATAATATATTTTTAGTCAAAATCGTAACCACACACACACACACACACACACACACATATATTAACCCTAACTAAACAAATGATAGAAGATAAAGGGAGAATATGTACTGATAGGAGTGAATGAAGATAATAATATGAATAATGGAGTGGAGAGTACACTCTATCCTAGTTGAATGATACCTAAATCGAACATGTCTCATTGTAATGTATGTTGTGATAGTTTTGTCTTCTAACTATAATGTATGTTTCTATGTCGATCATGGGATTCCTAGAGCACCACCTATCAGTCATGATCCAACACATAGCAGTCAATAATCCCATCCATCGCTAATGTGTGCAAGTACCATATGATTAACTAATAATTTGTATCCTTAATTATGAGCCATCAATCTTTACTATCACCATATTCTTCTACTACATGTATATTTATATTTGAAGTTGGAAATATTAGTGACGAATTCAAGAACTACTTCCATGCAAAAGATATCTACATTCAACACTTTATGAGCTATCCCAACATTATTCCAATTGTGTATTTTCTAGAGCTAATTAGGTCCCACATTTTATTTACCTAGTTTAACCACCACTTCAAAATCAAACTCCTAAAATAGTAGAAAACATCGATAGAATTAACCTTCCAACATTGTATTGTTAACAAAATACTTGACCACTAAATTATCAATGGACAACTTGAAGGATTGGTCCAGAAGATAATACTTGAAATTTTGTAGCATTTATGCCATCACCAGGCCTTTTCATTTCATGGTTATGTTATTACAATTTTTTTCTAGAAAATTACCTTGGGTGGTGTACTATCATGTGTTCCCCTAGATATGCCAACATGTTCCCAATGCAATGGTAGTGGAATCCACATGGACATGGAAAATTTTTGACCAATTAGGAAAAAAGAGAATTGGAGCCATAACCATCCACTGTTTTAACTTGGAAAAACCATTTTCACATTCTACAATCCATATAAATGGAACATCTTTTCATAGTAGTTCCTCCTTCTACATTATTAGTTGAGAATGGCCCATGGTAAATATATGGTAATACCCTAGATGACCATAACACAGGGACATTCTCTAGTGCATACATATTCTAAAATTATTATGATTTTCATTAGTTTGACTAAAAATCCTTCCTTGTAGATAATATGATCCAAGAGGATGTTGAATCAGGTGTAGAAAATTAAATTATTAATATTTATGTACAACTATATCAATCAATGTATTTCCATCACAAACATTAGTTTAGCCATGTGACCCTTTATCTAGATATACATTGCCAATAATTTAAAATATAGCTCAAGGAAATTATGGATATACTCATTGAAAATAACAAGCATGATTCTAGAGAACATAATTGGTGCATTACTTGGGCCAAAGGGCATGATATTGAATGCATACAATCACCATTCCATAGAAAAATGGTGTTCATCCTATCCTCCTTGATGATACAGATTTTATGATAGCCAAATAATCCTCCTATGAAGGTGTAATGTTTATTCCTTTCCACTTTCTTGGTAATCTCATGACTACAATGTGTATGAAATGGATCATGTATGTAGGCCTCAATCAATCTAAAAAAGTCCACAGAAAAATTTATTCCACCTTTTTCACACACTAGATGACTATTAGACTAATGGAATCTTATTGTTCCACTGAAAATATCTAACCAATAGTTAGCATATCACATATCTATTGTTTATCATATTCCTTATAATGTGAATGTATCCTATATAGTCACTTCTTGGTAGATCAGGTGTTAGGATTCAATTCTATATTCATCTCCCAATGTTCTCCTCTCACTCTTTTCATCTCAAAGATGCTACATGGGAATAGGTGAGTTTACTCTCAAATAAAATATACAATGTCTGCAATGATGTTTTCATACAAATAGTCACCAATAATAGCCAACTTAGACACATCCTCCATAATGAAATCGACTATTTGTCTTCAATATCCCATTATAGTGAACTAGATAGTTGGTATTCTTGTCTTATGTGACTACATGGTGCACCTCTATTTATTCAAACCACAAAGAATGAAATTATTTTGTGACATCATCCTCTATAGAATCTATGGTCAAACATTATGGTAGTCCCATTAGTGTGAAACATTGAATGTGTTTTATATCCCCACTAATCAACAAGTCTTCCTCACAAAGTTTAAAAGTGTCATAGAACTTAAATTGTAGTTATGGTTAGTAGGGCATCTATCATTACATTTTTCTTCTATAGGTACCAATTCTTCAATAATGACTCTAAGGTGGGCACTTATTTATGCACCCACTACTAAATAGAAATTTCCTATGTATACTAGTGAGTTTCAAAATGCTCCACATGCTCCACTATATAAGAAGTACCATTGAATTGTAGGGACTGTTTGGAAAAGATTCATTTATGTTCATGATCCTACTCTTCGATGGAAGATTTTGCAGGTGAGACTCCTTGAGTGTCATTTTTCATTTATTACTTATATTCATGTGGCTAGGAGATGAAATGAATTAACTAGTTCATTAGAAAACAATATCCTTTAATGAAAGAGCCCAATGCAATAAAATGCATGTTGGGTTCTTGGAACAGTTCAAATTATTTTGATAATAAGAACTTTTATATGTTCTACCTAGAAGGTCTACGATTGAAGCCTATATATCCATATACATTCCACTAAGTTACACTACTCTTATATATATATATTCCCTCATAGTCCCTATGACTTGGACTTTCAAAGTATTTCAAATCATATTAATATCTTGTCCTTATCAAGATTGATGGATGGGAACATGGGTCAACACAAACCTTATGTCTAGTAGGTTCCTAGTCCTACTATATCTTCTCATGAGTCCAAAGTTCATAATGAAATTCCCACAATCAGTCAAGGATATATACCAAAGTTATATCCAATTTTTATACCCTCTATTCAAACATGATGTGTTAAGCTATGTGTTCCATAAACTTTGTGGCATTAGATGTGCCATTAAACACTAGTGGATTTTTAATCTCTACATGAATCCACTTAATGGAATTTGGTAGTGTGCATATTTCTGTCAATTAATTGTCATACTCCCTAGGTGGCCCAAAATTAATGGACACTTTGGAATAAATGACATAAAAGAATACTATTCTCCAACTCAACTTTTCACTAGCAGTTGGATTAATGTAGTCTTCCAACTATCCTATGGTGAGATTATCGAAAAACACATTCATCCAATACTTCTTCTATCTATTTAACAAATATATTTCCCTAGATTAGATCCAATGGATATACCATACAATAACCCTTCTTATAAAATGCCATCATTATCAAATTCCCAATCAACCCATTACAATACTAGGTATGGATATTTGTCATATACTATGTCAATGAACTCAAAGTAAGCATAAATATTCACACAATCGAGATAAAGTTCCATCTCGCCAATTTCACAATGGGGAAAATGTGTGATTGGTTCACCAACTACCACTAGATCGACAAGTGGACCCAATTTGGTCATCCCATGAGTTCCCATTATTACTTCAGTAGGATGTTAACATCCAACCTTAAGTTGAGCATAACTTCTCACACTTCATATCATTGAATCAATGCATTTAAGATAAATTATTTTCCATACCTTGTTCACTGGACATGGTTTAAGGGCCTATCTTGTGCCTCTATTGGTGACTCTAAAATTGGCCCAAGGACCTCCCTTAATTTTTTGTGGATTTATCATTGTCTATTATCTATAGAAAAATTTTCAAAAATTCTTTGACTTCATATTCCACTATATATACTAGTAGAATCATGCATTGGCTTAATGTCCAAATTATGGAAGGTTTTCTATTTATTGCATTCATAGTAACTATGTTTCTAGCATGAAAAGATTCATGCATCACCTTAATTACATATTTAAAGTA
Source organism: Picea mariana (assembly GCA_032191745.1). Classification (NCBI taxonomy): domain Eukaryota; kingdom Viridiplantae; phylum Streptophyta; class Pinopsida; order Pinales; family Pinaceae; genus Picea; species Picea mariana. Next base: position 13,832 of record JASDQU010688653.1, read on the forward strand.
ACATTTCTTTCATAGTACATCAAAACTTGGTGCTCACTATAAAGCTTGATATATGGGTCCTTGATTTGCATCTCTCATGTTTGTGCTAGAATTGGCTCGAAACTAGGTGACGATATTGATCCCAATGTAGGCACAGCCTACTATATTTTCACCATGGATATAAATCTCACAATTCACCATATTAGCACTACTCTATCTCATGTATTGTTCCTCCCATTTATTAATCAATTGTACACGATCATGTGTATTATGTATTGTCTTTTGGTAGTACCCAGATCGAGGATGGTGAGGATACAGTTAATTCCTTTCAATATACCCCACTTCATAAAAATTATAAAATCATGGTCGGAGATGATGCACTTAATTCCATAGATCCCTATTACCCTAATTCTAATTATGTCCCCCATCCACTCCCATGGTTGAATCCATTATGGACAAGTTATTCTCAAACCTTTCCATTAGTGTAGATATTGCACAAAAATCCTTTGTATGGTTAATGTTTACCTAAGCTAAGTTTCAATTCATAATGTTACAACATTACTAAATTTTTATAGCAATAAGAAATGGTGGATATCATACCTATTGTTTTAGAAGATCTCACGAATCCCAATATCCATCTTCTCATGTAGATTTTTTTTTTTTAAACCTACAGGAGCTGTGGCAATATCAATGAAAGTTCGTCGCAAGCTAAAGGTAATGGTTTTAATCTAGCAAGGATTTTTGTCTCTATTTCCATGAAACTTCATCGCACTTTTCCATGGTTTTTCGTCGCATATCTAGCATCTGCGTCGTAATCACTTCATGCGGTTTTTCTCTGCAAAGAGTTTTCGTCGCTATTGCTGTGATTTTGCATCACAACTTTCCACGCTTTTTCGTCGCACGTATGGAATATGTGTCGTAATATGTTGGTAAGTTTTTTACTTTGGCATGGTTTTTCGTCCCTATTGCAACGATGTTTCATCGCTATTGCCACACTTTTTAAGGTAATCCTATCTTGAGGATGATGACACGTGAAGGGCTTATTTCTTCGATGTTTCCACGAATACCTAGTTTGCGGATATAGAGACGCAAAATAGTCTTTTCTTTTGTGGAAAGTGCGATGGATATGTGTGGCAATACCAATGAACAACCGTGGAAAATTTGGTCATATGTAGTATTTATATATGCATACCAAGTCAAACAAAAGAGTATCGGAGGATAGGAACCCACAAGAGGGAAAAGGGGATAAGGGCTTAAGGAAATGGGATTAAGACAAGGAATATTATATCATATTCCTTATTCTTAAGTATTATTACATGATTATATCCTAAGTTCCTAAGTGAAGGAAGGAATTCCTAGGTGGTGGGAGAATGGTTCTTTGATTGCCACTTGTCAAAAACATAACATGCATATATAAAGTTTAGGTTGTTGAAATTATTCTTATATTGAGAGGTGGGGGGGGGTGACTCAGTATAAGATACATTTTACTTTATTCATTCATTCATCAATCATTCATTATCTGAGAAACAATAATAACATATAAACTAAAATCACAATGCACATAGTTTAACATGAAAACCCAATCAGGAGAAAACCATAAAACTTATCTTTATAAATGTTTGTAGGAACCAACCTATTGTTACAAATATTGTAGGCAAAAACCTACTAGATACACCAATATCCTTAACTCGGAACCAAATCAAAAATATGTAGGAAATAACTTACTAGAGACACCAATCTCCTCAACTAAACACCAACTCAACAACACCTATAGGGACCAACCTACTATTACAATATTTTCAAGCACCAAATTACTTGAGACACCAATCCCCTCACCTGAGCACCAACTCAAAAAGATGTGTGTAGACACCAATTCAATATCTTCATACATAGATTACTTATAACTTCACATGCATGCTTCATTCCATAGACAATCCTTCAAAACCCTAGTTGCATGTAGCCTTCATTCCCTAGTAAGCATCATACAATCATTCCCATAATATATTCCCAGAAGGAAACCTCAAAACCTAAAAATAGCACACACGATAGAATAACAACCTCATAAAAATGCACTCAATAGTATCGCATACCTTCATTCCTTCATAGAGCACCTTGAGAACAAGAAATAGCCTAAGAAAATATCTTAGACTTCTCTTTCGCACCTTTAGATCCCAAAAAGACACCCTAGAACCTTTAACGCACCTCAGATCACTTCTTCACATCTAAAAATTGATATCTTTATTGGTTTCACTACAAATATACACATCCATCCTTTATTTATAGTAAATATGTCCCACTTTCAGGGCCAACCTATAAATACTGGCTAAACCGACCTTAATTGTCTGTCTAGGTTGTTAGATGAAAATTTTCATATCTCCTCATTCCTAGAGAGTTAGAGGGAATTCCATATACCATTGAAAAGGTATCGAAATAATATTTACGACCATATAACTTTTTCTCCCATTTGATCTAGGTATGTAGGGTAAAACATCCTTAAAATATAGGGAATCCAAACTGGTCATCAAAAATCCAAAAATAATACTTTCGACAATCTCCAGTTTAAAATATTTATCTTGGACATTTGTAGTATTATAATATTTATATTGGACATATGTCGGCTCCCCCTATCTTTGACATCAATGAAAAAAATATTTCCAACATGGGATTAGTAGAAAAGGCATTCATTCTACCATTAAGTATGATCACTCTTTGTCATTATTACCATTGCATGTGGGTTGTGAGCTAAGGGGGAACTGTAACCCTATCTGTTTGTGAACCCTAAGAATATTAGGCAAATTTGGGTGAACAATTATCCTTGGGAAAGGCTAGATGTTCAGAAACACATGTAATCCAATAGAGATTGAACACATTCAGTAACCACTCACAGAACCAGATCATATATCAACACATCGATGTTTTGACGTGGTAAAACCCCTACGAGGAAACATCCACGACCCCAACCAACATGTCCACTTGGAGCAGTCTATTAATTCAAAAGAAAAATATTACAGATATGTTTTACAAGATATTTTCTCACAATTGATCATCGAAAAATGACCCTCCATGCTCTTTAAATAGAGATCATGGAACAATCGGGAGTTAAGCCATAGATCAATGGTTTTTAATATCGAGGAGAATATGAACCGTCAGACCACTCTATGTCAGGAACATATCGCTACCATCGGAATTCCTAACTACAAATGCATACTAATGCATACTAAAGAAACACACTAAGAAACACAATTTTACCTAATGACACATTAGACCAAGAAGATCTTAACTAGCTCCTAAGTGTCTAAATATCCTAACATCCCCCCTTACGAACAACTTGGGATAGGATTGAAGGATTTACAGTAGTGACAAAATAAGAGAAGGAAGGAGGCATTAGAGCATATCCCTCTTTAATGAAAACTTCCTAAACTGATATCATAGATCAAATTTTGGAGAACTTCACTTCTGCAAGATACTTTGTGAAAATGTACGCAAATTGATCTTCTGTATGGAAAAAGAGCACTTCAATAAATTGATCATGAATGAGGTTTCTGATGAAGTGCATGCGTATATTGATGTGTTTGTTTCATTTTTGTTGAACTCGGTCTTTGGAAAGCTTGATGGCACTCTGATTGTCAGACCAAAGGCTGGTTGGATGTTACTGCTAGAATCCAAACTCTGAAAAGATCTGTCAAATCCATAAGGATTCCTGACTTGCATTTACCATTGCTCAGTACTCTGCTTCTACTGAAGAAAGTACAATAGCCCATTTTTTCTTACAGCCCCAAGTGATAGGTTATGAACCAAGGCTGGAAACATAACCTACAATAGACTTCTAATCATCAGGGTCATCATCCCAATCTGAATTAGTGAAAACAACCAATAAAGGATTCCCCCCTGAACTTTAATGTATCCCAAACTGAAATGTACCACAGACATAACAAAGTATCTATTTAGTTTCTTTCTAATGGATTTCATGGGGTGTTTTCATATACCACGAAACAATCCCAACATAAAAGGAAAGATTAGGACGGGTATGAGTCAAGTATAAGAGCATACCAACTAACTGACGATACAGGGTGGCATCAGCTTCGGGAGAAGTACAACTGGTAGTAATCTTCACTCCATACTGGAAGGGAGAAAGGGTTGGTTTACAATCATCCATGTGAAAGAGACGAAGAAGGTAACAAGCATACTTAGACTGGGAAAGAAAAATTCCTTCATTGGTTTGAAAAAATCGGAGGCCAAGAAAATAGTGCAAAAATCCTAAGTCTATCATTTCAAATTTCTTCTTAAGGATGGTTTTCACATGGTTTAAAAGTTTTGAGTCACTACCAGTAAGGATAAGGTCATCAAAATAAAGGACAAGAATTATAAGATGGCTTCCTACTTTCTTGGTATAGAAATTAGAATTAGAATGGCATCTACAGAATCCAGTGTCAATAAGAAATATGTCCATTTTGGCATACCAAGCTCGGGGAGCTTCCTTAATACAATAAATAGATTTCTTAAGGCAACAAACAAGGCTAGAGTCATTCTGGACATATCCAAGATGTTGTTACATGTAGATTTCTTCTTGCAAATATTTGTGAAAGAAAGCAGATTTAGCATCCATCTGATGGACCTCCCATTTATGTGAGGAAACAAGGGCAAGAACAAGGCGGATGGAGTTCATTTTGGCTACAGGGACAAAGGTTTCATTATAGTCAATTCCTTCAACTTGGGAAAATCCTTTGGCAACTAATCGAGCCTTGTTTCTTTCAACACTTCCATCTAATGCATATGTAGTTTTGTAGACCCATTTACATCTGACAAGGTTTCTTACTTTTGTAAGAGGTACAAGATATCAAGTATCATTTTCCATTTAAGAATAATACTCTTCATTCATTTTTGTATCCCAATCTAGATGACCTGAATCTTTTGCAAATGTCTCTGGATCATGAGTCTCTGAAACTTGAGCCAAAAGAGAAGAGTTTCACTGGAACTGTGAATGTGTTTGATGTTGATATGAAGGATCACTAACAATATCACTAGTTGCTTCTCATGTTGAATGGACCCATCTAGGAAGTAGAGGAGTTGGTGTTGGTAAAGGAATCATCTGGAGGAAGGTGAGTATGTGGAGGTGGATTTTCATCCTCACTTTCATCATATGAAGAAGAAACCAAAATAGGAACAGAAGAAGGCACAAACACCAAAGATGGCTCGCAGACCGAAGAAGTCACAAAAACCAAGGATGGATCATAGGCCGAAGAAGGCACAATCGTCGAATTAGGCTCGCATGCCAAGAGAGTTTCATCAAATTTAACATATCTTCTAATAATAATTTCATTACAATGTGGTTGAAGAATTTTATAACCTTTGACATCTTCAGAATAACCAAAAAATATACACTTCTCACTTTTAGGCTACAATGATTTCCTTTTATCATCAAGAATGTGAGCCTATTCTATACTGCCAAGTACACAAAAGTGACTTACATCTGGTTTAATTTTAGTCCAAGATTTATTTCGGTGTTATAATTTTAAGAGACTTTTTGGGAGTGTAATTTACTATGTAATTTTCACAGTTGATGGATTTTGCCCAATAATTTAGATTTAATCCCTTAGATTGGATCGTTAAATTATTCATTTCTTTTAATGTATGGTTCTTTCTCTCAGCAACACCATTGTGTTGTGGTGTATATGGAATAGTGTGTTGCATTTGGATGCCCTATTTAGTGCAGTAACTTGTAAAATTATTGTTCACATATTTTTTTCCATTATCTATTCTTAACCTTTGAATTTGATGTCCAGATTTCTTTTCTACAAGGGCCTTGTAGGACAAAAACTTGTCAAAAAAAATTCTCTTAAGTTTTAAGAAGTAAACCCAAGTACGCCTGGAAAAGTCATCAATGAAATTTAAGAAATACTTGCACCCAGAAAAAAGAGTATAAAGTGGACCACACAAATCACTATGAACAAGTTGCAAAGGGCCTAAGGCATGCCAAGAGGCACATTTGTCAAAATTTCCCTGATGATGTTTGTCAAGAACAAAACCAACATAAATACCATATATGCATGAAACATGAGGAAGGCCAGTCGCCATCTGTTGATTACATAGTTTTTGCAATGAGCAATAGTTTAAATGACCAAACTACTCATGCCAAATTTTTCTCAAGTCATCGCTATGAGAAACAAAATATGATGAAAAGTATGATGACCCAAATGTTGGAAGATTGATTGTTGTCATTGATGTCAACCCTAGTCATGGGTTTTGGACCGAAAGATTGATAAAGGTATTTGGACATGAAGGAAAATGCACATGCATATACAACACCCATGAATGGATAGTATACATCATGATATTTCCGGTGGTATGTGGCACGTCACATGGATCCTCATGGTTGAGGAGAAATGAATTTTTGAAGATGACAAAGTGAATTGAAAAAGGAAGTACA
>JASDQU010688653.1:31677-68622 GCA_032191745.1 Picea mariana
GAAACAGATTGATAGGATCATTTGCTCCGTCGTTTTTATTTTCTTCCGCCATTGAGGGTTTCTTGGGTGTGTGAGAGTAATTGTATTCAACAGAGACAAGATCAAGACCCAACTTACTATGCTCGTACCTCGTTGGGTACATGCACTCAAAAAATGATCAAGAGCAGCCTGCTCTAATACCACTGATCCGGATTATTTTCGGCATGAAATGCGAGTGGAGATATAATAAAGAAATGCACAAATATATCGCAGATATTAAATAATATAACATAAATGTATCATAGATGCAACCATAAACACAAATATACAATAATACACGATTTCTATTAATGAAAGAAATGTATAGAGACTGTAAAAATACAGAGTGAAAGACTCACTAGAATGGTGGAAGCTTATCTCTGAGAAGAGATGTGATGGTTACTCGCATTCGCAAGAAGATGAGTACAATGAGAATCCTAATGGATTTTTACAATAAATAGGAATTCCCAAAACCATATACATCCAAAAACATAACCCTAGGAGATGAAGCGCCAAAAGTCATGTGGGCCCCATTTGGGTAAGTTAGTGCATCAACTTCCCGGGGTCGTAACTTTTGCATACGATCTTCGTTTTAGGCGTATGATAGCTCATTGGAAAGGTATCATCGAGGATATTCATTCTAGGGGATCAATCATGCCTTCAAATATCATTGAGAACCTCTATATCGAAAAACCTTCATTTAGGCCCTCAAAATGGCCCCGGAAGTTAAAACCTGCTAAAAATAGTAAACGGCCAAATTGCCAGAAAATTGTTTTGAGCCAGTCAAAAAAGGTGGGTGGCCACCAATATCCACCTGGATCAACATGTCCAAATTATATGGTAATCTAAGAGAAGACCCCTCCATGCACATCATGACATATAATTTATGTTGTTCATCTAACTCTTTGATGGATGATAATGAGAGGTTGTGTCTTTTCCAAAAATCCATGACCGAAAGTGCCAAAAAATGGTACATTGATTTAGAAGGTTCTTCCTTTAACCATTATAATGAATTGGAAATGGAATTTCTAATGTATTACCAATTTCCCATATGGTATGATATTGTAATGGAGATCTTGACATCTTTGTTACAAGATAATGTCACTCACATTTCTGATCATATACATGAGTGGAGTTGACAATGTAGGATGATCAAGGCCCAGATTCCAAACAAACTCCTATTGGATTGGTTTACAAATTCCCTCCTACCACCCATTTCTAAAGACGTAACTATGGTTAGGGTGGCCACCTAGGAGAAATCCATCATGTGTGCCTAGCACTTGGATTTTATTTAATCTCAGTTGAACACTCTTTATGATATTATCCTACATGGTCCTAAGCCATTGATAGATCCTAAAAATAAAATCCCATGACTCCATGTCGATGGTATAGAGGGTTCTATTTCCCATCCCTCTATGGGCTAGTTAACTAACTAGATGAGTCACATGTCTATCTTGTCACATCCATCATTTTCTGGCTCTAATGCTCAAATTTCTATGGTCCCTACTTAGACCTTCGAGATGAATTATATGTAATCCATGTAATTGAAGAATCCTCTACAACCTCGAGAGAAGAAGAATAGGAATAAAAATAAAAATTCCAATAATGAGAAAGGGAATGTTCAATTCAAAAAACATCAAGGGGGGGTGCAAAAGAGAAACAGAAGAGTTGATTCTCCTGCACAATTTGTGGGGAGGACCACCCTACTCATCAGTTTCCTAGGAAGGATGATATCTATTGGTATTTGGCTCAACAATTTGGACCCCAACATCCTATTTTCCTAACGCATCCTTTTCCCTCTCAACCTCAGCACATGGTTGCAAAAAGTCCTTCCCCCAACAAGGGGGCATGGAAGGTACCCATCAACAAGATGGGTCTTCTTTAAATGCCATAATTTTCATGTGTGAGTAGAAAATCAACTTGCATACCTGAGCTAAGAACTATGACAATTCCAATCCTTCTCCTGTTATTTATAAGCCAACATATTCATCCCGTCTCGGTGGCCCTTTTCAAATTATGAAGCCATATTTTGACACACTAGTTTGTCCTCTGAAGGGATTTCTTTTATGAATGACACACAATATGAATACACAGGCCATCCACAACTATAGTATTTTGGAAGACTTGGCCCAAGCACCCCGTGCCATGTCTGTACTTGAAGTCCTCCAAAGCTTACCAGCACAACAAAAAATCCTTGTTGTTTGTTATAGGCGATGTTGATCCCTCATAGTCAAGTTTTATAAAATTTGATTCTAATTACATTCATCATAGGCTTTCCCATCAAATATCTTTCCATATAAAAGTAAGAACGATGGGAAAAAATATCTTTCACACTGTGATTGATGAAGGAGCCTCAACTTGCATTATTCATATGTCATATTGGAAGGCCCTTAGTTCTCCAAAGATTGACACCTATGCCACATTACTAAAATAATTCAAAGAACATATTTTCCATCCCCATGGGATAATCACCACCTTACCCATCGATTTAGGTGGTAATACTATCTTTGTTACTATGCAAGTTGTTGATGCACCTCTTGAGTACAATTTGTTGTGTGGGTGCACTTGGTTCTACGCGATGACTATAGTTGTGTTGGCACAGGGGCAAACCTAGGGTTCAATGCTACAACAATGCACCAAAAAAACCCTAACTATTGACCCTTTTGGAAACACCTGCGAAGCAGATGAAGTCTCACCCAAGGTAGAGGCAAGGGTGGTTGCAAGACTCGGGTGTCTACAACCTTAGTTGGGACACAGATATGTGATTATAACACTTAGCAATCACTTAGCATGTATTATTCATCAATATTCAATCCTTATGATACTTCGCAGATAGAACAGAGCATCGTAGTATGTACTTAGATCTAAGACAATTCAACACTTAGCAAAGGAAGAGACAAACACATCAGGTCAGGGCATAGAGAACAACACACATATTTACTGTGGTTCATCCCCACCCTCGGGCTACGTCCACAAAGTCTTCATCTTGATTAGCTTCAATTAATCAATTTACAACACAGAGCCATCCAAATCCCTCTTCGCATAGGACAAAAGATCTGTGTAGCTCGCTAGATCCTTCTTCCTTGCACTAAAAGCATAGATCTTTCTACAATATCCTGCACATAGTCTCTTATAGTATGCACAAAGCATTTACAATCATTACCAACACTTAGAACAACTCCCAACTCTTTGATCACATAGATCGCACTCTACTACTCTTCTCCCCTCCCCTCTTCACTTACTTCACCTATACATCTATTTATACATACAACAGTGGGCCTAAGCATGGGTAAACCCACGGGCCGAAATCCCTTTCCCATTACATTATCCCCAAAAACCCAAAAAAGACCCAAAAAGGGGTCTAGCTTCCATGATTTTCACTTCGCATTGCGCTCCATATTTGAGAAGCTATCGAAGTCACAAAAATGATCAAATATGACCAAGTGTTCCTCAAAACTTGGTCAGGGCCAACTGGCCCCCAACACTCACCTATGACTCATCCTGAGTCATTCAAGTCTAGGTAACTTTTCCTCAAAGGTCTCAATCTTGGCTCAACCTAATTCGACTTGTCTCTGTGTTACTTCTTGCTCAGCGAATTCCTAAACAACCACTTTGTTGATAGGTTCTTCTAGTTGTTGCTCAACTGTAACAACTACTTGTTCTAGTAGTATTCCTTGGCCTTCAATTTATTCAAACAGTAGGTAGGCCGCCTCCTGGTTCAATTGGAGTTTATGGGTGACTTCCATCACTTTTTTCTGTGTGGTAAGAATGAGTTGTTGGGCAGTGCACTATTCCTGATATTTCTTCATCCTCTCGATGGGTGACAGGAGATTGAGTTGCGCTTGTACTGTATCTGCATTCTTCTTTTCTTACTGGAGTTGAGACTCCAGTTTCGTCAACTCTGGGTCTTCAAATAGTTGTTCATATATCTGTGCACTTATTCTACTTAGTTTTTTACATTTTGTAGCAAGTGTTTTAATGCTCTCGATCACGCTCTAAGCATTCAATTCTCATTGGTTGTGCACTTCTTGTGGAGTTTGTGGTATGGTCTGAAGCTCTAATTCCACGACCCTTTGTTGAAGTTGTTGATAACTTCAGCCAGCTTCATCACTTGGCTCTCTATGGGCTCTTTGGCCTTCTGCTCTAAGACGGTCACAGAGCGAAATGATCTATTGAATGCTTCTTCAATCCCTATCTGCTTTGCACGCAGATGCTCTTTCTCTTGTTGGATCTTTGCTCTATCTTCTTCAAATTTTTCTTGGAGAGCATTCTTCTCTTGTTGCGCGGCTTGGCGTTGTTCAATAATTTCCTCCTGTGCTTTTTTTAGGGCCTTGGTGGCCTGTGCTTTTTTTTCCTGAGAATGTCGAAGGCATACTTTGACTGTATCAACAATCTTGCAGAGCTAAACTGATTCATCTCCCACTTCTATTGTTCCTTCTGGAAGGGGTGCAGTAGAGATTGCTCATCTAGACTAGAATGCTTGTTGTACTCCTTGGAGCATGATCTCAATTTGGTTATACATTTTTTCCCGCTTCACCTCCTAATTCTCTATGATTTCCTTTGAAGCATCATTGACCGCTGCAACAATGAAATCAAAGTCATCCAACGTGAGGGCAGTTTGCATCTTGGTTATAGGGATTCTTGGTTTCTTTCTAGAGGAAGATTTCATAGGTGAGACCTTCCTTTTATTTGATGAGTATTCTTCGTCCCTAGGCAGTGGTACTTAGACTTTCTGTTGTTTAGTTTCTGTACCTTCTTTGTCATCACCTTCTTCATCTGGTGTAATGGAAGTCGTCCTTACAGATAGGCTATCAACATCCTGGAATTCTTCAGTCTTCTTCGTCGTATTTTCTTTCTTTGTCTTACTAGGCCCAGGTGTATCCTGCACAGTTTTGGGGCTGTCGATGTCAGACATTTCTACGGACTCTGTTGAAACAAGGAGTTCTTCCAACCATTCCTTGGTGATCTCTTCCAGGTCTTCTTCTGTCATCTTATAATAGGACTAAAGTTGTTCCTAGTTCTCATCAGTGTGTGGGGTTAGGTATATAAAGTGGTCATCCACGCCGAACTTTATTAGAGGTCAGAATCTCTATAAAGTGTTCATGGTTATGTGAGGTTCACTCCTTATGGATTCTTTCAATTTGTTATAGTACGTGTGGAAAACGACATTCGATTGTCATTGCTTGCTCATGTTGTTCGAGTAGCATAATGTATTGAAATTCGTGGCTAGTGGCTCAAAGGGGTCAAGGTTCGGGAAGTTTTCTCCTTCCGGTAGCTCCCATGCAACAAAAGCGATTAGTATCAGGAGCCAGCTAAAATGGAATTCATGCCCCTAATCCTAGGCTTATTTGCATTCAATCTCCAGTTGATTCACCAGGTACTTCACCCAGTTCATTTGTAGTCCCTCTGCGCACTTTCCTACGAGGTCAACTACAAAGCCAGATACTTGTGTTGGTCGATTCTTTCGTACCAAATTCCCTATGATTAGTTGGCATGCGAGGCGCATTGCGCCACTTTCAATAGAAGCTACCTTGTATCCTCTCATGCCTTTCTCAACATCTCCGTAGGATTATTTGATCTTCTGCGCAAGAGCGTGGTCTGTGGTCTTTATAGGATAATACTCATGGGGATCAGGGCTTCTACAGTTTTGCGGTCTTTCCATATTTACGGTATTACACTTCCCTCATCAAGGAAAAATAATGACAATAGATCAACTTATGTTTTGTACCCCAGTCCTTGGATCCAATGTGGGGTCTAATGTACCCTTTCTCAATGATACCCAACATTCTTACATGATTGTTAGTGTGGGGATATTCAAATATTATTCACTCATGGGAACATTCAGTCTTCCCCCACCACCTCCTATCATGAATGTTTCTCCAATCAAGATGATTTCATCATTTTATAGTGTATCCCTTGGGTCGATCGATCCTTGGGTGCTACCTCATCCCGAGGATGTTGAATCATATGGATATTCCATGCCACTCACTTTGGTCAAGATTGTCAATCTATAAATGAAAACAACATCAAATGATATTGGTCATCAACTATATCCTCATGTGGAGTGTGATATACCTACTCCACCTAAATGGGTCATTGAATTTCTATGTTCACATGATTTCCTAGATGCTAAGTTTCCTTCAGAAGAGGCCATATTGAGTTTCATGGATTCCATTGTTGAGCCCAAGGAGGAAGTGACGCATCGATCATATTTTCATGATTCAGAACCCATGAGAGTTAGCATAATTATTTTTCATCCTATACTCAGGTCATTTTCTAGGGAATCTAGTAGCCCTCCTAGTCTTGACCCTTTTTTTTCCTCGGATTTATTTTTTGGAACTTGCCACCAAATGTTTTTATTACCATTACACAAAACATTCACATTTAAAAACCATTTACATCTTGATGGGAATAATTAAGGAGCCTCCATATCTCTTGAAACTACTCACTATGAATGTGTTCAATTACAAAAACGTGTTTCTATGTGGAATGACCCCAACACAATGAGCCATATGATGTTGATATTGGCCCATGATTTCATCGATGATGATCATGATCCTTGGCCTAATCCTATAAATGAGATCTACTTTGCATAGATCATTAAATGTTTAGTTCCTTGTACATAGGTGTCTGGTGTGAATGCTTTTGTTTTTCATATATCATATCCCAAAAATCCAAAAATATTTTCTTTTTTGAGATTTCACTATGCATTTTGAACCCAACAATATAGTTTACATGTGTTGATGGGATTACAAGATTTTTTTTTATGGAAATGACGATTTCCATTGAAATTGAGGTACATGTTCTTAAAACATGCATATAGATATAGGTTTTTCCTTGCATCCATGATTTTCATTATTAACTATCCATTTTGTCGCCACAATGCCTTAGGTTTAATCCCATTAGATTGCGACATGAGCCACTCCATTTTTTCAAAATGTAACTTGTTTGGTGTGCCTACCCTCCATGGGTGCCCTAGTTAGCACCTACATGATCATTTGGTGCCCATGTTGTGATCTATCATACCTGGGAACCCTATTGTAGTCCTAGCATGACTTGACGATTGAGCCTCATTTCCCTCTCTTCATCTATATTCTTGCCATATCTTCTAAGGGTTCCCGAAATTTTAATGTTACTTAATGGTCACCTATGCATTTGTTGCTTGCATCATTTATCCTACCGTTGCACTCTTGTTTTCCCAGATCCTTATTAATGTTATTGCAGTAGCCTTTGACCATCTTCCTCTTGCATTATTTGGAATTTTTTTTTCATCCATCTACCAATCGAGAGAACAACTAATAAGAGTGGATCTCACTTTCCAATACGATTTTCATTCATTTTGCTTAGGTCAGTTCCATAATATTGGAACAAGGAGCATGTTGTTAATCCGTTTTCTCTCTCCAAACGAGTCCACTTTTATCTATTTTTTTGGACTCATAAAAGGACATGAAAAAGATACATATCGAGTACACTTTTATCTCATTTTCAAACTCATTAAAAGACACAAAAAAGACATCATTACAATTATACTTTTAACTCTTTTTCGGGCTCATTAAAAATAAACTAAAGATACACTATTGAGCATAGTTTTATCCCTCTTTCGTGCTCGTGAAGGAGACACCAAAAAAACAAAAAACGAAAATTAAAAAAAAAATAGTGTGGGGGTTTTTTACCATTGATCTATTCTTCAAATGGAAACGTCACTCAAGTATCCCTTGAACATGGAACCTATTTGAGTCATGCTGTTACAATTAGGTTTTATCTTTCCTAGGAGTTTTCCTAGTAATAAGAATCACAAATACTCCTTCGATTGGTTACTCGTCTACTCATCATGGAGATTTCTTCAATTCCTCCTACATTATTTCACTATATTCATCCATCTCATGTATCTCAATGACAATTCATCATTATTTCATGATATATTTTCAAGGGAATTTTAATCTTGAGTTGTCCATCTATTGTTTTGTCGACATTCCATGTCATCCACCCTTGTGTTAGTTGTACTTGGTGTTGGCCTTGGGTTATGAAAGGAAGTGAAGAATGAGGAAGAAAAGGTAAAAGGAGAGCTCCGCGGGAGGCACAGTGGTTGTCACTGGGTTGAAGTGAGCAACAGAACAGAGCAGATGGAGCAAAGTGTGGAAAAGCAAGTTGTTGAATGAGGAGATCGAGGATGATATATCAACAAGGAGGATGGACCGAGGATGACTCAGGAAGTAGAAAAAGATAGCATTAGATGCCTTGGAGCACCACAAGATGGAGAAGGAAAGATAGGTTGGAAAAGCCTGGAAAGAATGGGTCAAGTTTACCTAGGGTTTTGACACCTAGGTTTTTGGTAATTAGGGTTTTGACACCCAGGTTTCGACCTAAGGTTATCGGTGAGGGATTGTAATGTATAAATAGAGGTCGAAAAGACCTAGGTCAGGTCGATACTATGGTTGAGACTTGTTATCTATTATTGTTCATTGGGAGAATATTGTATTAAGGGTGAGAGAAGTGCTGAGAGAGAGAGACTTTTGGTATTGTAAGATCTTCAGCTGGGTGCGAAGATCGAGTCCTGTAGCTGGGTGCGCAGGAAGGGAGAGAGAAAGAGAGATGGAGAGAGAGGATCTATTGGCCAAGAGCGCAGATCAGAACTGTAAGTTTTATCTTAATATATCATAAGCACAGTTCTGTGGATGTAGCCCTAAAGAGAGGGTGAACCATGTACATCTGTTGTTGTGTGTGTGATTGATGCTTTGAGCCTTATTGTTGTTATATTGTTATTTGCATCATTGTATTGGATTAGATCTATAGCTGTGAAGGATAGATCTAGCTAGTTGAATTGTAAATGCATGTTATGTTGTTGTTGTAATAATAACCACTTGATATTCCCCTAGTTGTAGACATCTCTGTCCTACAACTCCCTCATAGCTACTTCAGGTGAGACTGCATCTGCTTTACAGGTGCTGCCGAAAGGGCTTGTTGGTGTGCTCTTGGAGCTGAACCCTAGGTCTACCCATGTGCCAACAAATGGTTCTATTACCAAGACTTGAATCTTTTTAAGGGAATGTCAAGGTGGTTCCCTTCGAAGACAAATTCGGAAGTGGGTAGAGGATCAAGATAAGGACTTCACTAAAGCCCAGAACAAGAACCCTAAAATAAGCACTAAAGATTGAATACACAGATACATCTTCACTGACATTCACGAGATCTTCTTTGGAGGAATCCATCAGGAGCTACATGAGTGGTTGGCTAGGTTAGCTGACACACAGTTTGAAATTAGATCTAGACCCCCTGTGGTTTGGACACCAACATTGATCCAGAAGGTCAAGATAGTCGAAAATGTTGTATCGAGAGCATGAGATCACTGATTTGATAGTACCATCGGAGGATATATCACTGAGTTTGTTGTTGAGAGAACATAATCGTATAGTCAAGCCGAGAGATACTTTTTCAAGAGACCAAAAGGAAAAATTTTGCACTTCCTGAAGCTAAGAATCAAGATGCTCTTGCATGAAAACCACATCTTAAAGATACAGTAGATTGATTGGACCTAAAAAGGCTAATGTTCAAGATCTCGGACAGTGAAAGCGACACAGAAGTAGGACATACACATAGTGGGAAAGTATTCCGAGGAGTTCACCTTGAAAATTTGTTTGAGAAAAACTACGGAGAAGAAGGTTTCTATAGTGAAGAAGAGGTAGATCTAACCGACGAAGAGAATCTAGAGCCCACCAAAATAAAAGAAGGGGAAGCTAAAGAACTGCACCAAAGCGAGCCAAAAACCTCAAGAACTGCATGAACTACTGAAGTAAGTAATGTTAATCCTCCTGTTGTCGCAACAATACTTAGCAATGAGAATAGTCAAAACCACCAGAGTCTTTAGAGTACTGTTACCAATATCCCAACATCTACTCAGACAAGAACCCTAGTCAAATTTATGGTAGATGAAATGAGACTCCCTATCTATAGAGGAGATGGATCTGAAGATCCAAATCAACATTGGTTTCTGTGTGAGGCCTTATGGAATATTAAAAGTATCACCGATGAAGCCATCAAGAGAACCAAGTTCAGCACTACGCTAAGGGACTGCACATCGAGATGGTACATGAAACTTGTCCAAGGACTGGCACAGCCTAAGCCCCTAAATGAGATCAATAATGCACTAATTATAGAGTTTAAGAAACCTAATTCAAAGTCACAATGTATTACGGAACTAAAAGATATTAAGAAAAAGGTAGCAGAACCTGTTTGGGAGTTCAACCAAAGATTCAAGACCCTGACAGGTCGATTAACTTTCTAGATCCCCGATGAACAAAAAAAAGAGTGGTTCATCACTGTGTTATTACCACACATAAGAATCCCTTTGATGTAGCAGAATATTGCATCTCAGGCAGAATCTTTGTAGATCTCCATGAATCTTGAATCAACACCGATGGGAGAATCTAGCTCAGGCATTAGCCAAATCATGAGCCAACTAACTAGTTTGTCTTTACGGGTCGAGGATATGAAGAAAGATAAGGGAAAAGAAAAAAGAGAAGATATATGGTGTGTAAGATGTATATATGAAGGCCATTATAAGGAACATTGTCCCTTATTTCATGAGTACTTGGCATCAGGGGCACCGAGCCCCTTAAAGTAAGTTAACCTACCCTAGTACGATGTATGCAGAAATAGGCATCATCCAGGTGAGTGCTACTACATCCATAAGTATGTCCAGACACCCACAAACTTTTATTATACATTATGTAAATCAGTGGGGCATGATGATCGAGATTGTAGAGCTTATGATCTCATGCATGAAAGGTCGAGAGACATATACAAGATTCAAGGAGAAGTACAACAAGAGGGAAATAATCCGCAGTACAACTCTCTAGGGAGAGAAAATTTCATTCCTTGTAGTGTCTACAGAGGAGGAGGAGGTATGGGTCGAGGTCGAGAATAGACAATCTATTATAACTGCGCGCAACCAAGAAATTTAGCAAGGGATTGTTAGAATCCCTGCACAACCTGTAGTTACTGTAACTCCTTCAAGCATGTCATAGAAGAATGCCTTGTGTTGTTGGATAAACTTCAAGAAAGAAGAGGACCCCAGCAGAACCCACAAGTACAACTGATATAAGTTTAACCTCACGGAGAAGACCCTAGAGTCGATGTTATTACTTGAGGAGGCACTGTTACAGGAGAAGACAGATCATCCCAAGGAAAGACTGAAAATGAACACAGAGTCAGGAAAGCTATAGAAAAGACCCCAATGTTTGATGCTAATAAAGAAATACAGATATTCAAGGAGGCAAGAAAAAATTTCAAATAAATCAAGGATATTCATCAAATAGACAACCATAAATCAAAGAATACAGCATGCCTCAGGTGTTTGATTTGTCTGCATCACCAATATAAGGGAAGGAGCTAAGATAACTCATTGAATTCTTCCACACTTGTGTTAAGTTGATTCAAGATAAAGGATTTGTACAATAATTACAAGATTTAATCAAGCAGTATGAACTAGGATAAATAGNTTACTAAATAGAGCAGTGTACCAAATTGGAAAAAGGAGAAGGACAAATATATAATTACACTTGAATGCTCAGATAGGAGAGTATGAGATAGACTATGTGGTCCTCGACTTAGGGTCATAAGTCAATGTCATGATGAAAAAGACTTGGGAACTGATGGGAAAACCCAAGATGATATATTCCCCTATCAGTCTTTGCATGGCTAATCAGTAAGTTGTCAGCCCATTTGGACGATTAGAGCATGTCCCAGTGGACACCGATGGAGTAAGAACCTTTGCATATTTTGAGGTAATTGAAATTGTTGATGATAGCTGCCCTTTCCCTGCATTGTTAGGAATCGATTAGGCCTTTGAAAATTCCACCATTGTTGATTTAAAGAAACGACACATGACATTTGAGAAATATGGCCTTAGGGTCGTTGCACCTTTAGATCATATAAAGGTCCAAGATACACATAACCTATCAGAGAAGAGGACCACACATTTGAACTGGAAAACATCTACATATTAACAGCCAGACAGTAGGATTATATCAACCCTACAGTTGATGGAAATCTGAGCAGGTGAAGTGATAGAACATGTTCATCCGACTCAGAAGAAGCACTGGAGAACTAGCATAACCAGATGTATGAAGTATCTACAAGAATATGTGCTAGGTTAACTAGAGAAGTTCATTGGATTGGCACAATAATGAGTAATCTACCAGCATTTGATGGGTTGAACCCCTTAGAAAACTTCTTATCATAATTTGAGACAAGTGTACCAGCACAACAGAGGTTGTTGGCAATGGATGAGGTTGTGAAAACCACACCAATAAGATGGCGGGGGACACATAAAAGAAATATTATAGACTTGACACAATGCTGAACTTTGATGACAACATGGTTTTCAGCACAAGTAGGAAGCTACAAAGCATGGTACACAGGTCAAAGTTTCCCAAAAGACCATGTACGAAGCTACAAAGAGGCCCAGAGTGACATTCCGAGAGAAAAATGGGTACACATATTCGTCAATATGTTGGATACCACCCTGATTAACTGGTACCTTCAAGCAGAGATGTGCCTTGTCACTTCAGAATGGGAAGGTATGATCCAGAATTTTATAACCACCTTTTGTTTGACAGTGAATTTCCTTCTATAGATAAATCACTACAGATGGTGAGACAGAAAGTATTTGAGGAGGCATCTGGCCTCCCTTTGGAGAAATAAGAGGATGAATGGACTGTGCCCCTCCAGAAACTGCAGACCTACTAAAACATTAATGCCGACAAAGACGATGACCCAAGGAAGGTGAATATTGTAGAAACAAAAGGTCACAGAGATGTGTAAGGATGAGGAGTTGAACTTCCATTCATTGGACAGACGATAAATATAAAGAAATTCAATATCAGGACAGAGGAAACACCAAAGCTTGCCAATGTCAGAGATTACTGGGACACTGCTACCATTGAAAAAATCATAGAATTATTGCATGCATATCAGGACTTGTTCCCGACCAAGTTCACTGATAATAATGGAATCAAAGGACCTATGGGAGAAATGAGAATACCTTTGAAACCAGACGTGAATCCAGTCAAGCAAAGACCCTACAAATTGAACCTGAAATATAAGGAAAAAGTGAATATTGAGCTCGACAAAATGATGGAAGCAGGGATTATTGAACTTGTCGAAGAGTCAGATCAGATCTCAAGATCAGATCTGAAGTGCCTCGGGATGAGTCACAGGTGATTTTTGGGGGCCTTTTGACCTTGGGTTATGGAAGGAAGTGAAGAACGAGGAAGAAAAGGTAAAACTCAAGCTTCGTGGGAGATACAGTGGTTATCACTGGGTTGAAGTGAGCAAAAGAAAAAAGAAGATGGAGCGAAGTGCGGAAAAGCAAGTTGTTGAATGAGGAGATCAAGGATGATAGATCAACAAGGAGGATGGAACGAGGATGACTCAGGAAGTGTAAAAATCCAGCATTAGATGCCTTGGAGCACCACAAGATGGAGAAGGAAAGAGAGGCTGGCGAAGCTTGAAAAGAATGGGTCAAGTTGACCTAGGGTTGTAGACACCTAGGGTTTTGGTAATTAGGGTTTTGACACCTAGGTTTCGACCTAAGTCTATTGGTGAGGGATTGTAATGTATAAATAGAGGTCGAAAGGACCTAGGTCGGGTCGGTACTATGGTTGAGCCTTGTTATCAATTATTGTTCATTGGGAGAATATTGTATTAAGGGTGAGAGAAGTGATGAGAGAGAGAGCCTTTTGGTATTGTAAGATCTTTAGCTGGGTGTGAAGATAGAGTCCTGCAGCTGGGTGCACAAGAAGGGAGAGAGAAAGAGAGACAGAGAGAGAGGATCTACTGGCCAAGAGTGCAAATCAGAACTGTAAGATTTATCTTAATATATAATAAGCACACTTCTGTGGATGTATCCCTAGAGAGAGGGTGAACCATGTACATCTATTGTTTTGTGTTTGATTGATGCTTTGAGCTTTGTTGTTGTTATATTGTTATCTTCATCATTGTATTAGATCATATCTATAGCTGTGAAGGATAGATCTAGCTAGTTGAATGGAGAATGCATGTTATGTTTTTGTTGTAATAAGAACCACTTGATATTCCCCTGGTTGTAGACATCTCAATCTTGCAACCCTCTCATAGCTACTTCGGGTGAGAATGCATCTGCTTCATAGGTGCTGCCAAAAGGGCCAGTAGCTAGGGCTTGTTGGTGCATTGTTGGAGTTGAACCCTGGGTCTGTCCATGTGCCAACACTTGGTGATACTCTCTCTTCACATCATATTTCCATTTATGTTTCATGTTGACTGATGGGGGATACATTAAGGCCCTCCTTTGATGGATCTATTCCTATCAACTTCAACACATTATCTAGGTATCTAGAAACCAAATAGTACCTTGGAGCTTGTATTCCTCAGTGGAAGGCCTCCTCATGGTCAACAATGGGTTTACAACACTGACTCCTAATTGATTGATTCTATGAGTGTTCGACATCAGATGTTCTATTCACACTCTCTATATTGTACTAGGTACCTTAGGTTCCATATTCCTATTTGGTGGGTCCCCTCACATCTGTTAACAGTATACATCAATGATCGTTAATGTTATAACCTTAATTTCCACCCTATAGGCTAGAAGGGAATCCAACAGAAGATGAAATCCAAAGCACATTTCTTACTCAATACGTGTCTTTCTTATATAGATCCTTCGAATGGGCTTAGGTCCTAGATACAACTTGGATCTAACCTCATCCATTTTGAAATAAACCATATCTACACATTTTCACATCAATTACAAATGTTTGTAGGGGGGAAACCAATGATCTATTAATGAATATGGAAGAAATACATAAAAACCTCACACCTTGGATGTTTATGGAATTTCCCATTTGACACCTTGCTCCTTGTTTCTCCTCTTCTTCTTGATCATACTAGGCCATCTAATTCTAGTTTTTCTTAAGTAGGAAAACCACCTCTGTAATTAAACAACATAACTATGCAAATGATTTTTCCTCCTCTAAAGACTTGCCTTTTTTATATAGATCCTTATAAGAGGATTGGGAGAGCTTATATATCTTCTAGAACCAAGTAAAAAATCAAATTATGTGATTTCTTAGGATTATTCCATGAATATATAACTCACCCATCACTTAGATTTTCTTAACTCATAGAATCTAGAACGTTACACAGATCATTGTTTGTTGCACTACATATGACATGTGATGATCATTGCATGTTGTCTCTTATGAGTCTCATGAAGACCCTAAAAAGGTCCTAAATATAAAACAAGAAATGTTCTTTGGATTTCATCTTCTGCTAGATTCTCTTATGGCATGTAGGGTGGAAATTAAGGTTATAATAGGTAATCAAATTGTTTCTACCATTATCAACATCAACACATCTAGTCACATGTTGTAGATTTGTACCATCAAGGTTTAGGATGAATACCTTGGGATTGGGGTCACATCCTTCCTTTAAAACATCCCCTCCCAAGTTTCAATGGAGTCTATCACTTGTATATGAGCACTTTAAAGACTTTGGGGGAACTTTCCTCAGTGCTTTTTGTCCTCCTGATATATATGAGGTGACATATATCCACATTGTATTTGCTCGTGGCTATAATTGTATTGATGACATAGATCCTCATTGTATTGGCTCATGGCTATAGTGTTTTTAATGACATGGATCCACCATGTATTCTTTCATGGCCATGGTCTTTCATTTCATGTCATAGATCCGCATTGTATTATTTTGGTGGCCATGATTTGATACTCTTAAGAGTCTGAATATGTCTACCTAGGGGATGTTCTATATATAATTTTGTCCTTGGTGTTTTATTGTAGGAACTCTTTAACCCCCAAAACCATTTTCTTTATCTTAACATTACCTCATTGATATTATTGTATTGTAATGTGTTTCGTCCATCCATTCCTTTCCTAACCTCACACATTAGGGGGCATATGTTATATCCTTAATTTCCACCCTTCATGGGAAGAAGGGAATCCAACAGAAGACTAAATCCAATACACAACTCTATCTTAGGATTCATGTCACTTTTAAAGGGTGTATCATGTCACACATGACAACTAGTGACTAGTCATTGGTCAGCTATAGTGTAACCAATGAAACCCTATGTAACCTTCTATATTTTCAGAGTTTCTAAGAGGTAAGTGAGGGGTGAGTTGGTTATTTGTGGCATGATCCTTGGAACTCACATCATTCAAGTATCCATTGGTATTTATAAGATCTATAAGCTCTCCCAATAGTTCCATAAGACAAATTTTAACCAACAATGCAATTTGCATGATAAGCGACTGATTTATGGCAATTTCATTTTCCAAGACTCGAATACTAAATATCGATACCTAGTTGAATTTATTTTAAGTAACAATTTTTATTATAAAAAATAAGTATATAAAGTATGTTATCACTTTGTAAATTTCCTTGGCTGAGGAGGAAAATCAAAAGGGTAACCTCAAACCAACTTGAGGTTGAAAGCTAGCCCTTCCAACCTAGAGGGGGCCCTCTCTCTTCAAATAAATCAATGAAATGATTGATTTGGTTTTGAATCAAAGGTTAGATCTCTAAGATAAAATTAGATTTATGGAGTTGGTGGAAATGTGGACAAAATGTTCATTAGGAAATGGAGTCATAGAAAGGTCAGAAATCAATGATGGTTTACTAGATACTCGGTGGATTGAAAAGTATTTGATCAAAGGCAAGATATAAAGAACTTCTTTAGGCCAATTATATTTCATTGTATATATAATATCACAGAGAAAACAAATAACCCCTTAGGGAATCTAACAAGGATGAATCCCAAGGTGATTATGGTAGAAAGATGACTAAAATAACATGCAACAAAGCATCAAATGTAGATGAATTATGATACATATAGTTCAAATTAACACAAAGAAGAAGCCATATAATATAGATGCATTTAAACTGGAAGACAAAGAATGTAATATCACATGCATAAAATAGCACAATCACATGTATCTCTGGAGTCAAATCTTAGGGACTTCTGATCCAGTAATATCATTAATATTTGAGAGAAATTACAAAAAAGTATTCGATAGTCTCTTCCTTATACACTTGCCAACCCTTAGCTTTCATAGCTACATGAAATATATACAAAACTATCTTCATATGCTACCAAATTCAAATTCATCTATTATCCTATGATAATGCTAATAGTTACACACATTCAACAACAAAATATTCAACAAAATGCTAAGAAAAAGGAGTCAACTTGGACTCATTAATTACACCATAACAACTTGATCAAAACAAATCCTTGAGCCCCTAAAAATGATGATCTTCTACCTTTATACTTGTTGGAGGTAGGATGACACATATGATGACCTGACCTTGTCAATCTGGAGGTAAATTGGTTTCCATGTCACCATTGCACAACATGCCTACTGTGCAACAACAACCTACAGGAGAAGCGCAAAACAGTTGCGCAACAACTGATATTCTTGTAATATTGCTTACTTTTATTGATATGATTGGTTAATTTGATGCAGTAAACATTTATTTCATTATCGCATTGATATCTCCCATTCCAAAGTTTGACAAGAACCTCATACTGCTTCTCAAAAATAGATTGATATAGTTGCGCAGCGTTCCTGCTGCACAATTGTGAATTTTTCCTTCACAAACTAAAACTAAAATTTTCAATGCATAATAGGGAAAAAAAATTGATCATGTATGATGATCCATCAAAGATAATAGTATGCATAAGAATAAAATATGAACACAGGGAAATTTCATAATTTATAAATAGGATTTTCTGTCGCGCATAGTCAAAAAAGGAAAATTTGATGAATTTAGCTCCTGGGCATTAAATTTATGTTTCTTCATCAAGAAAGTCAATCTTTCCTTTCCTATTATTTTTTGTATACAACTGTTGCAATCTTTGTTTGAGGGATTTATTCTCCTTTCTCAAGTTCATATGTTTCTTATATATGTTCTTAAGTTATTTATGTAGAGGTAGATTCCTTTTCACCATGAATATGACATGGTCCATTGTAGCCTCATACTCCTTGAGGAGTTATTTACATGTCATATTTTTTCTTCTATTCTCCTCCCTTTCTTGGATTATCATATATTGTGATTCTCTCAATTTCTTCCTTAAGTTGTTGAAAGTATGTTTTCCTCCATCATCCTTATTTTCTATTGGTTTATTTCTTTCTGGAGGTTCCTCCTGGGTTTTCAACTTCCTCA
The DNA here is from genome assembly GCA_032191745.1 of Picea mariana. Taxonomy (NCBI): domain Eukaryota; kingdom Viridiplantae; phylum Streptophyta; class Pinopsida; order Pinales; family Pinaceae; genus Picea; species Picea mariana. The sequence continues at coordinate 49,915 of JASDQU010688653.1, forward strand.
CTGAGGATCTAGTCAAAGGAACAGTAAATATAGGTATTTCTTTCACTTCTGAGCTCTACTCCACTATCTTCCCTTTACTCTTTTTTTAGATCTTGTTGGATTTACAGGGATTAATGTTTCACCTGGCACTGAAATGTCTTTCTTGGAGGAATGTTCCAAATCATTTTTCTTCATTTCCCTATTTTCATGCTACAATTGTTCTATGACAAAGTGGGATTTCCTTAACTTTTCTTGAAGCTCAATGATCAGGTTTTCTTTGTCACTAGGATAGTATGCATCTATGAAGGGCTTTGGATCTTCCTCGGGTTCTTGTGATGAGTGCATGGTAGACATTCTTTTAGTTGTTGAACTAGTAACTGGTTTGCTAGTGGTTGTGACCTCTTCTGGGTAAAAATGAATAGTTTTTCCCTTCTTTTTAGCTTCTTGTCTCACTGCAGGTTCCGCAGTTTATTTTTCCCTTTTCTTTATAGAAATTTGATGGATAGATGTAATGGTATTTTTTATTAATGAGGGTGTATCTCTCATGCCTTGAGGGTTGTTTAAATAATAAGCTCCTATCTGTGATGATGCTACAAAAACTTCCCAATATCGATTCATCTTTCTAAGCTCTTTCAATACCAACAAATTTATCAAAGAAAAATGGAAGATGCTAGGTTCTCCTTGATCTTTTGTTCGTTACTTGTACTTTATCAGTCATCTTCCCTAGGCTTACGAAAAGGTAATAGGGCAGATTCAAGGGTTTCTTACTAGTGAAATGCATTAAGAGCCTGGTATGGTATTGGTAGACCCTAGTGAATCTCCCTTCACATAAAAAGAACATTTGGATTACCATCAACAAATTTCTATGACTTTCTAATAGAATCTCTCTGGGTATGGTAGCTCCAAAATCAGTGTTTCTAAATTCTGGTTTCAAAAATTCAAGATAGTAGGATAGTTATCCAATTGCATACATTTGAACCATTTTTCTCCATGAGCAGGGATCTCTATTGAAAAAATGATAGTATCTTTAGAAAATTGAAACTAGAGATTTACCACCTTATCCCTAATGCCATCAAAACTTAATACAAGCTCCTTTTCCACCTGCATGTTGTACCCCTACATCTTTTCACAAAACTTGATAAAACCCACTTGTTCAAAAGAGACTTTGATTGTTTGATCATTATTCACTAACTTTAAACCTTGAGGGTAAAATCTGACGATATCGCCACCCCTTGTGCTCCTTCTTCTTCCCTCTGGAGTTTCCATGATTCTCGTATGTATTAATCCCTTGTGAAAATGAAAAGATAGGACTATGCACAATATAAAATGCAATGTTTGGAGATGCTCAACGAATTTGAAAATTTCAATTCGATGTATCAAAGGATATAGATTCAAGATGAAGATTGAAGATTTGGGTTGATAAGAAATGTTTTCCTTTCAAACTTCATCCAAGAATCTAAAAATTCAGTTGGAAGGTGTGGAAGCAAGGTCATTTTCATATGCACAGCATTGTGAGCAGCGCCTCCTGCATTCATGTGTGCAACAAGCTTAGATGGAACATTTTCAATGCAGAGGTGGGGTTTCTTCACCTCGAGGAGGAACAATTTGAATGATAAAGATAAAATAAACTATCAATTATACCCATCATACCTCAGCATACCTTAATACTCAATTGTGTAGCATTAGGACGTTGTGCAACATTAGGATGTTGCGCAGCAACTTGCGTTGCGCAATGATTTGCTTGATGATGCCACGTGCCTCCAATAGATTTGATCTCATGATTTTTTTTTAACCATGAAAATAATAACTCTATCTGACTTGAATTGACCTCATGATCTTTCATAATGACTCTTTAGTGACATGACAACCCATATCTTGGAATTAAGACCATATGTTTCATGACTCTAATTTTATTTTATGACCTTACTAAAACAAACCTATTGACTCATAACCTAAGATAAATCATGCCATGGTCTTTATAATACCAAAGCATGACTTTACCCTATCATACATTTTTTACTCAAATCCTAAAAACCTATTTATAGGACACTAACAAAGTGAACATAATTCTTTTATGCATATCTTTAACTTAAGAAATATTATTGAGTTGAATTTATTTTTAGTAACAATGTTTATTATAACAAAAAAAGTATATAGAGTGAACAAAATGTGTTTATTTATATGTTTATCTTAGAAAATATTCTATATTGATGGTCGTATTTTTAATTTTAATATTTTACTTATCCATTTTTAAATTTGTGCAGAGGGTTTTTCCATGACCATATCTAGAAAATATGCTCTAGATAGATATTGTATACACCTTCGCGCTCTGCATTAGTGAATAATTGAATTGTTCAATGGAAAAATGATCATATGTGGGAAGCAATGTGAAGTATTTGCGGTGAAAACATTTTTCATAAAACTTTTTAAAAAAAGGGAAAAATGTAAAGTGTTCAATGTCGAAGAAAACTTAGTAAATAAGTAAATTGTTCAATGTGGAGGTTAGAATATTCTGGAAGAAATGTGAATAAGTGAAATGCTCATTTGGTAGGTTAGCATATGAAGGAATAAATGTAAAGTGTTTGGAAGTTAGGATGGTCGGGAAACAATGCAAAGTATATGCATGTTAGAATTGCAAACATCAACTTATAAAATATTGTTAAAAAAACATATCCTCTGCATAGATATTCCTCCAGCATAGACATATTTTATACACAGATATATCTTCCAAAAATCCACACAGGCATATTCCCCACACAACCAACACTTTGTCTAATTTGAACCCTTGTGTGGATAATTTGTATCACTCATCTCGTGATACTCTGAAACTTCACAACTTTGTAGTTCCAATAGTTCCATAGGACATATTTTGAACAGAGATGTAATTTGCATGATAATTGAATGATTTATGTCAATTTCAATTTCTAAGTTTCAACCACCAATTCTTTATGCTTAGTCAAATTTATTTTAAGTAACAATGTTTCTTATAAAAAAATAAGTATATAAGGTGAAAAAAATGCTTTTCTGCATGTCTAGCTTAAAAAAATGTCAGTTTCCTTGATGTTGGAATTGAATATTTCCCTAACAACCTATAAAATTTCATAATCAACAAACATTTACTTAAAAAATATTGTTAAACATATATATCTTCAGCGGAGATATATCTTCGACAAACACATATCGTCTACACATATATATCTTCTAGGTGTCTGCATAGGCATAGGCATCGCACAACCAATAGAGTCTAATTTGAGCCCTTGTGCAGATGATTCATATCACTCATCATCCCTCACTCCCACAATTCACAACTGTGAACTTCCAATAGTTTCATAACACGGATTCTGACCAGTGATGTATTTTTCCTTATAACTGACCAATTTATGGAAATCTCATTTTCTAAGTTTCTAGCACCAATTCTCGATACTTGAATTTATTTTAAATGATAATGTTTATTATAAAAAATAACTATATAAAGTGAAAAAAAATGATTCTATACATATGTTGCACTTAAAAAATATTCTTGAGTTGAATTTATTTCAAGTACAACAATATTTATTCTAAAAAACAAGTAAAAGCATCTGGCAAAGAACTTAGTAAAAGGAAGTATGAGGAGGTAAAGATGCACATAAATAAATGTGACAAGTGTCGAAGTGGAGTTGTGGAGGAAAAAATGTTAAGTTCACATATTTTATGATGTGTGAAGAAAAATGTAAAGTTATTTCAACTTGGGTTTTGTGGAAATAAAATAGGGTAGACTTCCCCACACAACAAAGGTTCCTTCTACACAACATTGACATTGATAATAGGATATCAAAAACTAGTTATAGTTACACCTTCTTGTTTAACCAAAGTTCAGAGAAGACCATCTACAGACAATTGAGGAGATGAAGGACATTCCAAAAGCGGAGCAATTCTAAAACTTGGAAGTTAACACAATTAAATCCAGAACCACAAATTCTCACCATGGTCAAAATTCATGCAAAACTTGACAATGGAGAAGGATGGTTAAGTAAACATAGACAAGGAAAGAAAGGCCTAATAAAGGACCTGGCACTATTTTATTGATTTTTTACAATATAATATAAAATTTTCTAACCATATTGTAGATGTCAAAAATATAATATCACAGAATGAAATTCAATGGCTACATATGCACATAACATGATATTTCATTAAAAAATGATAAAAAATTTGAACTTAAAACAATTAAATCTAGTACCATAAATTTTTATCATGTTCAAAATTATAACAAAACCTGATGATGGAGCATGTTGGTTAAGTAGACATAAAAAAGGAAATAAAGGCCTGCGAAAGGACCGAACACTATTTTATTGAGTTTTTACAATATGATACAAAATTTACTCATCATAGCATAGACGTCAAATTATCATTTCGTGGAATGAAATTCAATCACTACATATGCAAAAAAACATGATATTTCATTGAAAAATGATAGAGTGAACATGGGATTGAAAATTATGTTTGAAATTCAAAGTCAACAAAATTAATAACTTTGTATGCCAAAACAGTACCTTGGCAAGGTAAAAAAATATGCAATTGTCTTTTCAATAATCTTTGTGAATGCCAAAACAGTTCTTTGGCAAGATAAAAAAAATATACAATTTTCTTTTAAATAAGGTCTGTAAAAAGTAAAATCATTTTCCAAACAGACTAGGATTAGGGCTCCCATGGACCATAAAATAGAAGAAAGAACTGGAACAAAGAAAGAAAGATAGTTAGAAATGGGTGTTAAGTTTCAAAAAAACATAGAACAAGAAATTTTGGGGCATTACCAAGTGAGGAAAGAAAAGAAGAGAAAAATCAGATGTAATGTTTGCTTGAGAACTTACCATGAAGGAAGTGTTTGGTTGTTCTAGTTTGTCTCTTGTACATATGTATTTGGATTTATAAGAGTTATTTCTTCATATTGTTGTTGTATTATCTTTGGTTTTTATTCTGGGTTAACAATATGTTCCAAGTCCTTCTTGAACCAGTAATCAATATACTATTTGATTGACCCGATGGTTATTTCTTCCTTAACTCAAAGAGAGAAAATATCCTCCTCCACTTCTTTGCATTTGAGATAGACTTGGTTGATGACTAAGAAGTGGTATTTGTTATCATTAACAAATGTAACAAGCCATTGTTTCAGTTCTTCATCAACAAATTCCCCAAGGCTGTCGAATTCATTAGACAATAAAGTTTTCATTGTGGTTAACTCGCTATCAATCTCTTCTTTGGTGATTATGGTTGGATTCCTAAAACATTTTGGGTCATGGAGTTCCTTAACAGTAACTAATTCCTTTAAAGAATCATATCCTCTTGTTGCATTGATATTTTCACAAGAAAAAGTTGCATCTTGTAGCACATTTATTCGTGCTTCCCAAACTTCCCAAACTTACTTTATTTTCTTTACTCTTTTATATAAGGGAAATTCTTTCAAATTTCTTTGATAGTCACTTGTACTACTAACTCATTCAACGAAAGTATTTACCTCATTTTTATAATAATCTTGATTATTCTCCAAATATCTTCATAAATATTCAATGAAATTTGTAATCCTTTTTTAAATATTATGTAAACACATACTTACCTTCCATGCCTATCTGATTATGTCTGGTCTTTTGTTAATGTTTTGAACAACATATCCACTAACTCCATTCAACAATTGAAGTGATTTTCTAATTATCTTTGAGGTTCCAAGAGTACTTGGAAGACTCTTCTATGTCGGTAGTATGGCCAATGGATTTGAAAAGAGTGACTTGGGAGTGGTTTCCTCCTCAAGCTCAATTATTATCTTCTTCAATATAATGGTATTCAAATCTTGGTAAAGAATCAAATCACATAGTGCATCTATTGTGGAACAATCTAGTTTCATGAGGAGAAACGATCCAACTCCTAAGACATCCATGACATCCATTTATCTTTGAACCACCTTTATATTTTTTAGAATGATCTTGTCTATGTGTATTTTTTGTTCGTACTTGTTGTAGTTACTATTGTGTAGTGTTGTAATACCCCAAAACCAAGCCCCAGTTGAATTGTAAACAGGTTTTATAGGCTGGTGATCCAGGTGATTATAATCCAAGAGGCTTATGTGATGATTAGGCCGAATATCCTATATGCTAAAATCCAATGAGCCTATTTTTGTATATGTAAACCCTCATATCATTAATATAATTCATCATTGTGTGTAGACCAAACACGATAAAAGAGTATGGGGGACTAAAATCTACTAGGAAGGGAAAAGGGGGGGGCTAAGAGCCTAGGAAAGGGGCCAAGCTAGAGAGCTTATATCTAAGGGAATATTATATTAATATTCCTAAAGACTAAGGAAAGTATAAATCTCATATTTATCCTAAGTTATTAGGTGAAAGGGGAATGATCTACAAGTGGAGAGGAATGTGCTTTTGAAGGGCCATGCATCAATCAAGGTGCATGCAGTTATAAGTGGGGAAAATTATTTTGTTGGGCATGATTCTCCCCAGTCACCCTCACATTTTCATGATTCACTAGTCTTCCATCATTTCACTAGGAGGCCTCCATTGTTCGACCTCTAAAATCCATAAATTGTATGCAGTACCTCCCTGTCACGAGTAGTGTACCTGTACTATGCCTAAGTCAATATTGTACCATACCTAAGTCAGTATTGTTCCTTAATGGATTTATATTGCTTCCATCTTCATTCCTAGCCTGAGCGTGGTCGATTCCATCACCTATTCCATACCTGTTTTTTGTTGCTTCCTTCACCCAACCATGTATCGGGTTGACTAGAAAGTTGGATTGAAGAAGTAGGTTTCAAGGCCCATGGGATTGAAGAGGAGGGTTTCCAGGACTATGAGAAACTCTCTCCAGGTGAGAGAATTGTTGGGAATTGATTTCTTGAGGGAGACCAAATGAAGTTATAGTTCTCTAATACTTCCTGTCCTGCCTGTTGTTGAATCCCTGGAAGGGGAAGTGGGCAGCTGAAGGGGAACACTTCTTAGCATGGGACATACACGTGGGGAATGAGAGATTGTAGATTGTTAGTTTGCTTTGGAATATAGGAATAAATCCCTCATGTGTTTTATGAAGCTTCATCCTGGCTAGAAATCCCTTTACTTGGGTGGAGTTTAGTCCCATCTCAGGGTTGACCCACTGCTGAGAGTTCTGAGTAGCGTGGTCTAAGGCTAGGAGGATCCTGGAAGGTATGCACATAGATGGTGGTATTTTATAAAATATAAGTATCAATTGTGTATCAATTTACATGTTGTGTGTTTATACATGTGTTTATGTTTATTGGTTTTGCATGTGTATGTTGCATGTATAGTTTATTGTTATTTCTGCATGAATCTGTGTATTCGCAGAATATGTGTTGTTTGCTTAAGTTTTATATATATATATGCATATGAAATTACTCTTTTTAGTGAAGTGACGTTCCCTAGGCTTGGATGTTCTAGGGATGTTACAATTTATAAAGTTTCGCAAGATTTTATGTGTGGCATAGCCCAACAAGTTTCAGGCTGGGTGTGTTAGAATATGGTATCAGAGCTCCAGTTTCCAACACTGAGCCTGGATGGGTCATGTAATTTGAAATTGTAGCAAAATTTCACTTAAAATTGAAGTTACAAGGTGCCGAGAGGGAGTTGAGAGAACACCTGGACTATGTTCAAAAGTAGGATATTTGGCAGTTCGAGAAATACATCAAAGGAAAGAAACCACAACAATCATGGTTTTGGGGCGACAAGATTATATATGGTTCATTGGATCTATTCAAGAGAAGAAATATACTTCACAGTTGCCGGATCTAGATAAGATGTGCATTCCTTAAGCATCGAAGTCCTTTAGACTTCTCCCCTTCGATTGTTTTAAGATTTTTGTCGAAAAAGAGGCAAAACCCCCAAAGCTCCAAAGTCCTAGAGCTAACCCACGTTGTAGATCATGGGGAAAATTCTTGACCATTGGATTTGGTGAAGGTCATATCTAGGCCATCAGATCTATGTTCAAGTGAGTGTGAGCCACAAATCTCATGGCAGTTCGGAGGTTCGACACTACACGAGAAATGATTTCTTAAGTTTCCTGGGATAAAATATCATGAAGTCTTGAACTCCAGAGTCAATACAGACCATTCAGTATTCAAGACACATGTCTTCATATTAGAAAGTGTTTGGAATTTCGATGCTCAAAATTTTGGGGGTTGGGTGGCGGTCAACAATTAAAACTTGTGAAGCTCGAAGCCCCAAAGTGCCAGAGTCCTGAAACTCCAGGAAAAAATAGTTCAGAAGTTCAACGTTCAGGTGTTTTGTAATGTTCTAGTGTGAAATCCTCAAAATCCTGAAGTTCCAAAACTTCAGAGAACACTGTTCAGGAGTTTGAAATTTCAGCGTTTGGGTGTTTTGATGTGTTTTGGTGTGAGATCCTTTGAAGTCTCAAAGTCTCGAAGTCTCGAAGCGTCGTAGTGATGTGACATGTTGACGTCACCTATGTTAACGTGGACCCACTCTAATCATGCCACATGTCATCTTGTTTTGTGATTTTCACAGACCTTTTGTGCCAATTAGAACTTGACACATGTCACCTATAGATTGGGCCATGTGTCATCCTTATACTTTTGACATGTAGCACCCCCTGGTGCGTGATTGTTGATGAGACTGTAGAATTTCAGAGATTCAACATTCAAGGATATGTGTGTATGTTGTTGTAAGATCTTCTGAAGCCCAAAGATCTAGAGCCTGGGAGCACCGAAGTAGTTTGTCCATTTGACATTTGGGGAACTTTGCATGTTGTGTGGTCCAAACTTCTGAAGCCGAAGCAGGGGAGCGTCGGAGTAATGAAACGCTAAAGTGCCAACCCAAGAATTTGAAAATTTGGCATTTGGGAGAATTAAAGTGTGATAGTATAAGAACCCCTGAAGCGTGAAGCTCCAAAGCACTAGTCTAGGAGTTCGCTAGTTCGACATTTGGGAGAAGTGTTATTTTATGTTAGCAAATATCATGAAGCTACGAAGTGGTGGAGCCCCAAAGAAGTATCGTGCAAGAGTTCACCAATTAGGCATTCATGAGAAATAAGACTGGAGGTAGTAAGAGATTTTGAAGCCTGAATTTTCGAAGCCCTAAAGTCCTGAATCTATGGAAAAGCATTGTTTAGTTAAGAACTTGGTCACAGCTTATGGTCACATGAGATTTGTGGCTGACGAGAAAGGGTTGGTTCCTGAAATGTTTTTTTAAGGACAAAAAGGGGCTTAGAAAAGGATCCCATGGGGTTTTTGATTTGTACAGACCTGCATTGGAAGGAAATCATAGGAGATTATGAACCTTGAGAGAGGATTCAGCATGGTTCCAAGAACTAAATCAGTTCCAAAGAAGATCACTTGTGTAAGGATTGGCCTCACATAAACGACAATTTTTTTTCAGATATCGATAACTTTCTGCTCAAGACTCGGAATTGAGCAAGGGAGCAGTCATTGGAAAGATCTTGGATAGTAGAATATAAATGTTCACTTAGAAAATTGATTTGAATAGTCAATTTATCAGAAAATCAAAAGAAATAACTCTGATGTATTATTAAACCAGAATTGTTCATAATTTCATGAAATTGTTGAATCAATTATTCTAACAAGTTTTGTGATCCAGGTGGATATTGGTGGCCACCCACCTATTCCAACTGGCTTGACTAATCCTTTTTAGCTCAACATGTTCTTCTGTACTTGTTTGTAATTGTGGGTTCTACATTTATGGAGATGTATGAAGCCCTACACATCTTCCAGGTGGATATTGGTGGCCTCTTGCCTAACCCTGATGGCTTATTTCATATGTTTTCATGTCAGCACATCTTGTTGTACTTCCATGGCCGTTTGGGAGCCCTAGACAGTATTTTTTTGGCTCTCCATATTCAAACTATGGATAGATTTATATTTTTATGGTGTAATGTGTATCTCCTTGAAAGACATTTCCAACGGGCTATCATGCACATAAAACGAAAGTAATATGAAAAAGTTATGACCCCACGAAGTTGCGGTACCAACTTACCCATAGGGGCCCACACGAATTTTGGTGTTTCACGTCCTAGGGTTAGGTTTTTGGATGTATAAGGTTTTTTCACTCATGAGTAATATCAAAAAGTCCTCTGGAGCATCATTGTAATCATTCTTCTTAGACATATGCATGTAGTAGCCATAACTCTTCTCAAAGATAGATACCACCATTCGAGCAAGTGTTTCAGTTATGCAGTTTTAAAGTTTCATCATATTTCATTTATTCAGAAGAAGATATTGTTCATTGGATATATGTTTTGTTCTTCATATCTCTTTGTTTATTGTATTCAGTCTTGTAATCATTTTGTTCTACTCCTAAATCTGAATCAGTGGTATCAAAAGAGTCTGCTCTTCATTTTTTTTTCTTTGTACATGTCCCTGAAAATATTTGAGTACAATAAGTTGGGACTCGAACCAATCGAGTTGTTTCCATATTGGTCGTGATGATCCATACAAAAACCCATGGGATATGAAAATAAATATGTTGCAGTAGGATATCTTATTAAAATTTTTCTCGAGGAATCCCTCGTGCGACAAAGGAACAAAATGATGGACAAATTTATGCAAATCCTTTGACAGTTTCCCAAAGGAGAAGCATCTTCATTAAGAATCCATGCAACCCCCTTCAAGGTACAGGTAAATTTTGATATTCCATTATTTGAAGGACAAATAGATGCGGATGTTGTAGATAAATAGTTGAATATGCTTGAAGGGTATTTTTTGGTCCACAATTTTTCACTTTTGCTCTCCTCAAGGTCATCCCCCATGTTAAAGACTGGTGGGATACTTACTCTTAGCAAAGGGCCAGAGAGGAATATGAAATATTTATGGTTTCCCCTACATGGGATTCCTTCTAGGATTCCATTAAAGAAAAATACTACCCTATTGGAAGCTACGATGACCAGTACACCCGATGGACCACCCTGTGTCAAGAAAGGGACCAGACAGTACCATATTTCACCAATATTTTCCATACCCTATGCACCAAATTAGGTATCAAAGACTCTGAGAGACATATGGTTCTCAAATACTGTGGATTTTTTGCATAGATACATTCAAATAGAAATGGAGTTTCTGGACATTTCCTCATTAGGCATGGCTTATAGATACATTGTCAAGATTGAGCAGAAATTTAAGAAGAAGAGGCGAGAGTTTGGATCTAAAAACTCCTCTCAGCCGAAGCAGGGAAAATTTGGCCCCAACCCACACATCAAGGGACCGAGATAAGATGGAATATCTAAGGAAAACCATTCCAAGCCACAACACAAGAAGGGAAATTAGAAGACGGAGAAGGACACGAGAAAATGGTATGAGTACCACAAAATCCCTTGGCACAACACTGAAGATTGTTTCTCCAAGAATTCACTCGTGGTCGAGCTAAAGGCTTCCGAGTTAGAGGCTGATTTTGATTACGAATCAAATCTAGAAGGAGGGAAGAATATCATCGATGTTGAACCCAGTACCATTGTCACAACCACCAAATTCCAGGTAAGTGAACCAGAAGAACCAGAGAAATGGGAACGCCTCTTTCACTCCCAGAAGTGGGTAAAGGGGGATCACCTTCATTTCATTGTTGATAGCGAAAGTCAGAAGAACCTAATCTCAACAGAGGTCATCAAGAGGCTAGACCTATTGATGACACCACACCCACATCCCTACACCATCGTCTGGCTTCACCAAGGAAGAGATCTATGTGTTAGAAAACAATGTCATCTTCCCTATGACATCAAGCCTTTCAAAGATGAGGTATTATGTGATATTTCTCCCCTTGAATTTTGTGATGTTCATTTAGGAAAAACATATTTATGGAAGCGTCATGTTTTCTATGAGTCTAGACCTCACAGTGTTATTATTAATTTGGGTAGACAATTGTACAGGATACCAAAGATAGTGTTTCCTACCGCTACTTCTTTAATCTCTTCTAAGCAATGTAGTAAGGTCATTTCACAGACTGGAAAGTTCGTGTTCTTTGTGATCTGTACTCACAGTAAGTAGAAGGTTGTCTCCACATCTATGGGCTCTACACAGATCCTCTCTTTGCAGTAGAAGCAAGTGGATGGGATCATGGAAGAATACAGAGACATATTCTCCTCACCCACCGGGGTATCGACACACTACCAAGTCAAGCATCCAATTGATCTAACCACAGTGAACCTCTACCTAATGTACCAGTCTATCTTTTCTCGTTGATGGAAAATGAAAAAATTAGGCATCAGATCCATGAGCTTCTTCAAAAGAGGCACTTGAGACCCAACTCCTCCCCTTGCAAAATCCCGATTGTACTGGTGCAGAAGAAGAATGGGACTAGGGGACTCTGCATTAATTATAGAGCCTTAAAAAAAATCACATTCAGGAATCGATACCAAATTCCCAGGATTGATGAACTTCTTGACCAACTCAAGGGGGGGAAGTTCTTCAACAAGATTGACCTAAATTCTGGCTACCACCATGTTCCCATCAAACCAACTCATGTATGGAAGAAAACCCTAAAATATAAAAAAGGTCTCTTTGAATGGTTGTCCATGCCCTTTGTCTTAAAAAATGCACCCACCACTTTCATGAGGTTGATGGATTATGTATTGAGACCCTTCACCAACTCTTTTGTGGTGGAATATTTGGATGACATACTCATCTTAAGAATAACTTGGGAGGAGCACATGCGTCATATTCAGCAGGTTTTGATCACTCTATGGCAACACAAGATATATTTCAACTTGGAAGAATGATCTTTTGTCATGAACAGAGTCCAATAATTGGGCTACATTGTTGAGGAGCATGGGGTACATGTTGATCTAGTGAATATCCAAGTCATCCATGACTAGCCAACCCCGACCACACTAACTAAGATTTGGATCTTCTTGGGACTGGCCAAATTCTACCGATGATTCATGTTGGGATTCTCCCATATTACATGGGCCCTTAATCAGGTGACCAAGGGTGGTGGTAGGGAAAATTTCATGTGGGGGAAGGAACAACAACGAGAATTTGATGATCTGAAGCATCACTTGTGCTCAACTCTAGTACTCTCCTTTATTGTTATGAAACAATCATTTGAGATTGAGACTGATGCATCTGACTATACTGTAGGAATAGTTCTCACTTAGCATGGTCATCCCATGGCATACCATAGACACTCTCAGATATTTTTTAGAAATACCCCACCTATGACAAGGAAATTTATTCCATTGTACATTATTGTTGTCAATGGAAACATTACATTATGGGAAAGGAGATGATAATCCACACTGATCACAAGCCTCTACAGTTCATACAGACATAGGGAAATTGCATAACGACTGCCATCAAAAGTAGTCCACCTATCTGCAGTAGTTCCATATCAACATCAAGTATAAGACAAGGATCTCAAATTGTGTCACTGACTTCCTCAGTCAACCTCCTGTGGCTGCACTCACTGCTGTGCTCCACTCCTGTGGACATGAAGCATCTGAGTGGCCCCAACTTTATCAACAAGATCCAAACTTCGCCACCACCTATCAGCTCTTGGGTACATGCGCAACTGTCACTAATTTTCACATTCAGGACAAACTATTATGTTATATATGCCATCTCTATGTTCCTACAAGTGAGTGTGCAAAGATGATTTGGGAATCCCACTACAGTCGAATGGTAGGACATTTTGGCATGGAGAAAATTGTGGTCATTCTTCAGAAACATTTTTCTTGGCCAAAAATGCAACAAGACGTCAGAAAGTATATCATATATTGCACTTCATGTGTCATTGGCAAGCTATCCATCAAGAAGAAAGGATTATACACCCCTCTTCCTACTCTCGAGAATCCTTGGGAATCCATCTCAATGGATTACATGCCTAGCCTTCCATCCACCAAGCAAGGCAATGACTACATATTTGTGGTCATTGTCGGTTTTCAAAGATGGCCATCCGAATAGTCTGCAAGAAGAATATCATAGTGGTAGATACTTCCAAAATCTTCTTCGAACGAGTGTGGGTCCATTTTTGAATACCACAGACCATCATCTCCAACTAGAACAACAGCTTCCTCAACACATTTTGGTCGATTCTCTGGTCACTTTTGGACACCAAGCTAACTAAATCCACTGCTTTCCACCCCCAAACAAGAAGGAAAAACATAGTTCATCAATTAAGTGATTATGCACATCATGCGCATGTAAAACTCTAAGAATCCATATACATGGGATGAGATTCTCCTATATGTTCATCACAATTACAACAGGGATCTTCATAGCTCCACCGGCCATAGCCCATTTCACGTGGGGATGGGATTCCAACCCTGGGTCCCATTGATGTTGCACTGCCTCTTTCCACCATCCAAAAATGATCTTCCCATGTTCAGTCTGAGACTGACAAAGCCACTAGATTCATTGAGCGGATTCAGCACATCCTCCAATAGGTCCAGGATATTTTGCACAAATCCAATCCTTAAGTACAATCAGCACCATGATCAACAAAGGGTATTGCACTAGTTTAAGGTTGGAGACAAATTTTGGTTACATTTGTAGAAGGAGAATCTCACAAGGCCCCATCAGAAGCTTGATCCACTTCATTATGGGCCTTACACTATCACCAAGGTTGTGGGTAGCAATTGTTTTGAGCTCAACACTCCACCCTTCGTTATCTTACACCTAGTGTTCAATGTGGACCTCCTTCAGCCATATTTTCCACCATTATTGGACACCTCCAAGATAAAAGAACAGTTGCAACCAACAAAGCTCAACACTAACTACATGGAACAAGAATCCATTGATCAGATAGTGGACACACAGTTCAAGGGCACTCACCAACAGAGGATCTAGCTTTATCAGATTGTCAAGGAAGGGGAGCTTCTACACTAAGGCAAGTGTCTCACCTGGGGTTAAATCCAACAAAATTTTTCTCACCTGATGGGGGAAATCAAAGCAATCAAGGTCATTTCTTCCTAAGGGGGGAGAATTGATCCAAGTGGATATTGGTGTCCACCCACCTATTCCAACTGGCTCCTCTTGTTTGTTTTAATTCAACATGTTCTTTTTTACTTCTTTTTAATTGTGGGTTCTACACTTCTAGGGTTGTCTGAATCCCTACACATCTTCCATGTGGATACCGGTGGCCTCTCACCTAATCCAACTACCTTATTTCATATCTTTTCATGTCATTACATCTTTTTGTACTTCCAGGGCCATGTTGGAGCTCTAAATAGTGTTTTTTTATCTCTCCATAGTCAAACTGTAGACGAAGTTAGAGTTTGATGGAATAATGTGTATTTCTCTAAAATACCTTTCCAACATGCTATCATGCACCTAAAACAAAGGTCGTATGCAAAAGTTACAACCCTGGGAGGTTGAGGTACCAAATTACCCATAGGGGGCCACATGACTTTTGGTGTTTCACCTCCTAGGGTTAGGTTTTTGGATGTCTAGCATATTTAAATTCAAGAGTAATATCAAAAAGACCTTTGGAGCCTCATTGTAATCATTTTTCTCAGACGGATGCATGTAGCAGCCACATATCTTCTCATAGATAGCTACCACCATTCGAGAAAGTGTTTCAGTTCTATAGTTTTACAGTTTCATCATATTTCATTTATTCAATAGAATATATTGTTCACATGATATCTATTTTGTTCTTCATATCTTTGTGTTTATTGTACTCAGTCTGGTAATCAGTTCATTTCACTCCTAAATCCGGATCATTATGTCGGCTATACATTTTTACAGAGTTAACAACTACTAGATTATAACAAGATCATCACAGAGTGCAGAGGTATGGAAGAGACACAGGGGGATTACAACCAAGAATATGAGATCCGAGGGATGGATGTCCATATGGGTATTGAAGGAACAAACTTAATTGGACATGGAGAAGGAAAGGAAGAAAGTATGAAATTTCCGAATTTAATTAAAAAATTGCAAAAAGATGTCCAAGGTCATAAAGTTGATAATGAAAATATTATGAAATCCAAGGAGAAGTAGGAGGACTTCAACATCAATTTAATGTAATAAAAAATAGGAAGTCACGGGTTTCCTGTTGACAAAGTAAGAACGAGTTTTAGAAAACATTACCATCACTCCCCAAGTAATAGCAATACGAGAGCACACAACTACTCAAGTCCATCCCTTGTCAGGAAGAATCGGAAGAGGTCTGGGGTGGATGAGCTGTGAGGAGAAATGAACAAAATCAAACCTCCTACATTTGATGGTAAGCACAAGAAGGATGAATATGTACAGACATGGCTTCTAGTCATGAGAAAGTATTTTCAATTACATAGTTATTATTCACATGCAGAAGGAAGAATTGATATCTATCAGCTCAAGGGAAAGTCATCCATGTGGCGGGACCAACTTCTGCAAGTGTAACACATTAAAAGGAAAAATGTTACTTGGAAATAATTCAAGAAGTATTTTCAAAATAAATACTTGACTAAGAGATATTATGACAAGAAAATGAAGGAGTTATTTGAACTCAAGCTTGAAAGTATGACCATAGATGAATATGAAAGAAGGTTTTTATAACTGTTAAACTATGTCTCCTTCATCAAGAACAATATAGTTAAGATTTAGAGGTATTTGAGTGGGTTGGCATCCTTCCTAGGTGACAAGATACAATATGATAATACCTAAAATTTGGAGGAGACCATAAGGTGAGCTAAATTCCTATATTATCAGCATAAAGGAAATCCAACCTTCCACAAATCTTGGGAAGACAAAAAGAAGTTCAAGGTGGAAGAGAGGAAGAAGGGGATTAAGCCACCAATCTTCAGAAACGGTCCTCAGGGACAACCAAATTTTAGAGAGCCCAGAAAGATTGAGACAGGGGGGAAAAGGCCAAGGAAACCACCTATTCAATGTTGGGGTTGTAATGGATATCATAAGTATAGATATTTTCCTCACAAAAGTAAAAAATTGAGAGCTCTTCACATTTTTCAATAAGATGAAATAGTTGAGTACATGGGCATAAATGTACCCAGGATTTATGCATCCCTGGACAACAAGCAAGAAAATTTTCAGTCACATATGATTGAAGTGGAAGGTATGATCAACAACCAAACCATTGCTATTTTAATTGATTCAGGATCTAGTGATAGTTATATATAAATTAAGATGGTGGAAAGATTGCATTTTCCAAAGAGAAAGCATGGAAAATATTGGTTGGTGTAGTTGGTTGCCGAAGCCAAAAGAAAATTTAATGAGATGGTTAAGTCATGTCCTATGGACATGAATGGACTGAACACTAGGGTAGATTTGAAAATATTTCCTTTAGGTTCCTATGACTATCTAATTGGGATGGATTGATTGGACCAAGACCATGCTATCCTAGACTATCATAGCAAGGAATTTACTTTCTTGGATGGGGAAGAGAAACCAAGGAAAGTACGAGGAATTATCAGGGAAATAACTATCAAAGAAATCTCAATAATGAAAATGAAGAAAAGTTACAGGAAATGGTGTCAAATATTTGCAGCTCATATGGAGGAGACACCTAAGGATAAGGTGTCAAATATTGAATATTATGTAGTCCTAAAAGAGTTTGAAGATGTTTTTAAATAAATACAAGGATTACCCCGTAAGAGAGAAACTGATTTCTCTATAAATATGATGCCTGGAGTAGCTCTAGTATCCAAGACTCCTTATAGGATGAGTACACAAGAAATGAAGGAGTTTCAAATGTATCTTGAAGATATTCTAAAGAAGGGGTATATATGCCCAAGTTTGTCACCTTGGAGTGACCCAGTTTTATTTGTGAAGAAAAAGGATGGAACTTTGAGACTCTACATGGACTTCAGACAGTTGAACAAGGTAACTATGAAGAATAGGTATCCTTTTACAAGGATCAATGACCTCTTTGATCAGTTGAAGTATGCAAAAATATTCTCAAAGATTGATCTCAGATCAGGTTATCATCAAGTAAGAATTAAATAAGAAGACATCAACAAGATTGCTTTATGAACAAGATATGATCATTATCAGTTCACAGTGGTGCCATTTGGGTTATCAAATGCACTAGTTGTCTTCATGTGTTTAATGAATGGTATTTTTAGAGAATACTCAGATAATTTTGTCATTGTCTTTTTGGATAAGATTATTATATATTCCAAGTTGGAAGAAGAGCATGAGAAACACTTGAACATGGCATTACAAGTATTAAGGAAGTATCGGTTGTATTCCAAATTGAGCAAGTGCTCATTTTATTAGAACCAAATTCATTATTTAGGGAATATCATATCTAAGGAAGGGATAGAAGTGGACCCTGAAAAGATTGAGGACATTAGAGGATGTTCAACACCTAAGAATGTGACAGAAGTCAGATCCTTCATGGGATTTATAGGCTACTACAAAATATTTACTGTAGGATTCTCAAAGATTGCACACCCGATCACTTCCTTGAAAAATAAGGGAGTGAAGTTTCATTGGACATTAGAGTGTGAAAAGAGTTTCCAACACTTGAAGAAATTATTAACCAATGCTCCAATACTAAGGATTGTTGATCCAAATGAAGACTCCATTGTATGCACAGACACATGTAAAGAATAATTTGGTGGAGTCCTTAGTGAAAATGGGTTTGTTGTATGTTATGAATCAAGGAAGTTGAAGGAGCATGAAAGGCATTATGCCACTCATGATTTGGAGTTGGCAGCCATAGTGCATGCCTTGAATAATTTGATACACTATGGTATGGGGAAAATGTTAAAGTTAAGGACAAACCATCATGGTATGAAATATTTATTCGGACAACCAACTCT
>JASDQU010688654.1:5104-18808 GCA_032191745.1 Picea mariana
GTTCTAGCATTACAACTGCCAACTCTAAATCATGAGTTGCATATAGCTCTTCATGTTTCTTCAAATTCCTTGATGCATAATCTATCACTCCTCCATCCTGCACTAGCACGGCCCCCAACCCTTGCTTCGAGGCATCCGTGCAGATTGTGAATTCCTTTTCCATATCTAGCACTCGTAGAATTGGTGCACTAGTTAGTAACCTCTTAAGCTCAATGAATGCACTATAACATTATTTTTTCCATTCATACCTGACCCCCTTGCATTGCAAAGTGGTGATGGGTTTCGCTATTTTTGAGAATCCTTTCACAAATCTTTGATAATAACATGCTATCCCCATGAAGCTTCTCACCTCATGGGCATTTTCTGGCATTGGCCACTCCATAATGGCCTTTACCTTTTCGGGGTCCACAGAGATTCCTTCACCAAAAATAATATGACCTAAATAGTGGATCTCTTTCTGAAAGAAGGAACACTTTGACAACTTCCCATACAATTTGTTCTCTCTAAGGAAAGACAATACCACTCGTAAGTGTTCCTCATGTTCTCTTTCATTTTTGGAATAGATGAGGATGTCATCTAGAAAGGCTTGTACAAAATGGTCTAAGTACTTCTGAAATACGTCGTTCATGAGGCTCATGAATACTGATGGTGCATTGGTCAATCCAAAAGGTGGTACGACAAACTCGTAATGCCCAAACCGAGTTCGAAAGCTAGTTTTTTGGATATCGCCTTCCTTAATCCTTAATTTATGATACCCAGATCACAAATTGATCTTTGATAATACCATTGCTCCTTTCATATGATCGAAGAGGTCATCTATTCACGACATTGGGTACCTATTTTTCACTGTAGCATGGTTCAATTCCCTATAATCTATACTCAGTTGTAAGGAACCATCCTTCTTCTTTACAAAAATTATTGGTGCACCCCAAGGTGAGACACTAGGCCTTATTAGCCCTAAGTCCAGTAAATCTTTCAAATACATTTGCAATTCAAAAATTTCCAGTGCTGTCATCCAATATGGACTCTTCGAAATTGGTTATGCACCAGGTTTCAGCTCATTAGTAAAATCAAGCTCCCTCTCAGAAGGTAACCCTGACACCTCATTCGGAAAAACATATTTAAACTCTGACAATGTTGGGTACTGATCTAAGGAGGGTCCTTTCTTTTCATTCACTACTTCAACAACATAAATTCAAAACCCTTGCCTCAAGCATCACTTAACCTTCATAGTTGAGATAAATCATAGAGACACCCTTCTCCGTACACCCTGGGTCTCTACTGGTCTTCCTTCATTGTCGACACAAAGCACCCTTTTTGCAAAACAATCTACAAAAGCTCGATGAGCTTCTAACCAATCCATTCCAATGATTAGGTCATACACCCAGAGAGAAGTGACATATACCTTCAACCTAGTAGTACACACTCCCAGGTCTATTATACAATTATCAACACTAGGTCCTACTGCTTGTTTTTCCCCCGAAGCCATCCTGACTTGTTTAAATTCATTGTACTCATAGGCTACCAACCCACTCTTTTCTAATGCAGATGGTGAAATGAAACTATCTGTCGCACCAGAATCAAATAAAATCTTAATGTTGATATGATTTAGCGTACCTGATGAATACACCACCGTGGATTGATGTTCATCCTAGAGATTATTAACCACTGCATAAATCTGGTCGCTACTACTTGCTCTTCCCATCAGGGCCTTTCCTTCTCTATGCAAAAATCCTGATTGTAACTATGGGCAGTCACGTTGGTAATGGGGTCCTCCACATCCCCAACAGGTAACACGAGATTGAACCTGCTCACTATTCTGTGACTGTCTCTAAAATGAGTTCCTTCCCTTGAAAACCCTACCCCTACTAGCTTCTCCCTGAGATGGTCGTGGACCTGCCTGCATCATTGGTGATGAACGAGATGTTGCACTCGCTACCATTGAAATCCCTGCAGCTACTGTCCTTGGTGCGACACTGTTACCATATGGAGGTGGCTTTGAGCCCCCTCCCCTGGGAAATGTCCTATGGGCCTTCTCTATGAATCCAGGATGATGCGGAAAGGTCGGTCTCATACCTCCGGTTAAGTTCATGTGTTTCTCCACATAACACACATTTTCCACAGCTTCCACTACTGAAGACGGTTTCTACATCCACACCATAGCCCTTATCTTAGGGTTCAACCCATAGACAAAGCATTCTGCCTATCGTTCTTCATTATCCATATATGAAACATACTTGACCAATTCCATAAACTTAATCTCATATTGCTCTATGGTCTTGTTTCCCTGTACTAGAGCATGAAATGCCTTACCTGTTGTTCCTCATAGTAAGATGGCAAATATTTCCTTTAGAACCTCTCCTTGAAAAGTTCCCAAGATATGGTGTCTAGGGTAAGATGCAGTTGTCTTTCCAGGCTGCCCCACCAGTTCAAGGCACTCTCTCTCAACTGAAAAATCATTATCTTCACCTTTGAGGTGGACGCATAGTCCCTTAAGGAAAAACACCTTGTCATGCCTTCCAACCATGTTTTCGCGCATTCATTGGCGCGATCCCTGGCAAACTCCAAAAGTTTGATCTTCTGCAATTATCTAGTGATGTATTCAGGTGGAGGTCCTCCCCCTAAATCCCTTGACACTTCTGGATTACCTGTTCCAGATGGTAGAGGTTCCACTTTGATCCCTGTTGGTTGTCACCCCTTTAAAGTCTCATTTATGGCCTCCAAAGAGTGCAGTATGAGATCTAGTTCGGGAGATGGTGGTGGCGGTGCTGGAAGTGTTAGAAGTGCCTGCGACGATGGTCCTCTGCCTCGATTTCCTCTATTCCTAACCATCCTATATGATTTAACCTACATCAACCAAAGTTGTCAGGGTGATTTCAAGGACGTTTCACATTTGCGCAACTTAACTAGAAAACAGGGTTAGGCGTAAGTTTTTTTTTTTACTTTTTGTAAACAAACGTTACTCTCTTTAGGGGAAGTGGCAAGGTTAGGGTTAAGAGTATAAGATTGGTGTCACTACCTAAGAAAACTACTGACTCTCTCTCCTGGTAGCTATGTTATCTTTGCACCATACTCGTCGATTCTATAACTTACCTGCCTAGTGTGCATGAAGCCCGTCCCCCGCTTGTCTTTGTCTAAGTCCTTATACTTTGTGTTTACAACTAATTAAGGTGAATTCCAACCTAATGTCGATGAAATGATTCTAAGTCCATCCTTTTATGCTTGACTCGTGGGATTTTCTTGGCGCGTTGTACATATGCGTTGAATTGTGTGACTCGGTGGCTGTAGGTGCGAGTCTTGAGGATTATAGAGTGGCTTTTGGGCATTGGAGCTTAGCACTTGTGCACTGTGGTTATGTATTGTTTCTGGACTTGTGGTTGTATGATGTAGTGAGCCTGAGGCTATGAATTGAATCTTGGTGCTTGTACGCTGGGATTTGGTTCTTAGCTCGTGGACTTGGAGATTGGGCCTTGGGCATAATACTTTGAAATTTCTTATTAAATTAATCACCTTAGTTTTAAACCTTAAACTAAGGTTTTAAACTTTAATCTTAATAACATATATTTAAACCTTTAATTTAAAACATATAAAATAACTTAAAACATTAATCACCATAATTAAAACATAATTTCATAAATTAGCCAATATAAATTTATAAATTAAACATAAATTCATAAATTTAAAACATGTTTAAACATGTTTAACCTATATATATATTAAAATCTATCTAAAGGTTTAGACCTAATATAATATAACATGTTTAACCTAATTTTTAGATTTATGATTAATTTTAATATAATAATTAAAATAACTAAAAAATAATAAAATAAAAATAATAAAATAATAAAATAGAATAATAAAAATAATAAATAAATAAATAAAAGATAAAATCTGGCAGTGGGTCCTCGCATGAGGCCCACGTGCCCCTCTCTCAGTTCTTGCTACCCCAAAACCCTACACTCCTAGCCCTATCCCTGCAAGGTCATCCTTCCTCTCCTCATCCCACTATGCATAACTCTCATGGCGACAGAGAACCCAAGCGCAGAGGAGGTACTGGTGTGGTCACCTCTTGCGGCCTCCTCTTCTCTTAAGACTCGACGTTTTGTCTCACCTTTGGTGTTGGACTGTTTGTTGTGGTTGTTTTGGATGGACTTGTTTGTTGTTGCAAGTGCTTGCCTGGTATCGTGTGGAAAGGAGTCGGCCTTGGTGAAGGCGTTATGCTTGTGGGAGAGGTCTCTGTTTCAATTTTTTCCATTGTTGTTGATAGTTTGGCCAAGTGGTTCAATGCCCCAGATTTATTCTCTGGCCCAAAAGGGCATGGGTTCAAATCCCACCATTATCATAATGGTCCAATGCCTTACCCATAGTTTTTTTGAGTGCAGCGTAGTCCTCTAATTAACTTATCTGTGGCAGAAGAGGTTATATCGACTTAGACTCTTCTCGGTGGAAGGTCTTGGGCATTGATGCCGCATTGGGAAAAAAAATGTCCAATAGAGAAGAATATGTCCCCATGGGATCGTCCCTTGTGGTTTTTTCTGGTGCACGGTGCTCAGGCGCTCGGATGCCCCCGTGGGTTCCTCCTCCCTGTGAATTGGTACATGGCATTTGCTTGTGCATTTTATAGGTTCTTGTGGGCTCCTCCCCATGGCTTGGCGAACGGTCTGCGGCTTGCACCTGTTGTTTTTTCTTTTGGTTTATTAATAATTATTTTTTTTGTGTGTGTGCATGAACTAACATTTTAGAGGGTGATTTAGCTAGAAAATTCTTTTAATTCTTTATTGTTGTTTCCACATAATTCGTTGTTACCAGCGATGGTGTCCTCAAGGCTTTCATCCATGGAATAATGTTTAAGGAATAATTTCTATATGGTATATTTTCAATCTATCTACTATCAGTTTTTGGTTTATTAGCTTTCAGGGATCTGGTTTATAAACTTTGATGTATGTTCTATGTTTACAAATTTACAGTTTTCTTTGCCTCTATTTTGGTTGGTAAATTTCCCTATTGTCACTAGAGTTGGCCTACCTTCAGCTTAGATGTCACGACTAAGGGATGTCTATTCTGTCATAGTCATCCAGGACTTGCACTTGGCCTTGTCTGTTGAGATCTGCCACATCCATAGGCTGTCAAGGTTGCCAAGACTTCTACTTGGTCTTGGATACAGTAGTTAACTTTGTTGGCCACATTGATGGGGCGACATATCTTCACAAAGTGTGTACTAGTAACCCAGGTCTCATCACTGAAAGTGATTTGATTTAACCACTTGACCACAACCTGCTTGACAATTATATTTTCCTATTTACATGAGCATATACCTATCTTGATTCTAATTTCTAAATGATGGATGTGTAATGGAGTGGAATTGTCTCTATTCTATTTTTGTCAAGATTTGAATATTTTATCTATTATTTAGTCTGCAAGTGTTTTGCCAAGTAGCGATCTCTTATCAGTATTTCCCATATTTTTGGAGCCAAACTCTGACTGCCAGGTTACTACTAATTTATTCTAGGATTTCATTGACCATTGTCAAATGGAAAGGATAATTAAACACATTTTTCCTCTGAAGTAATTATATATATATATATATGTTTATTGTCTTTTGGGTTGTTGTAATACGATATTGGCATGCCAATAACCCAGGTTCAAATCATAGCAGACATAGATTCCCTAAGCATAAGTTGGCTATAACCAGTAAATCTTTAACACGACAAATGCCAAATGCATGAAATGTCCTCAAGGTGCTTGAGGTTTCTTACCCCAGTGGGCACATTTAAGTAATGAGTTTTGCAACTTTTGGCATGCTCCACAGGGTTCTACAAGTTCACCCATTCCAATTTAAGTTTTATAATTATTGAAGTGGCTTGTTTCCACTCTACTTGTGGATGGCACCAAGTGTTTTTGAAAACGCCTCAACAAGTGGTAAGCGATGATAAGATTTGAGGCCAATTCAGACCAATGAATCTTGAGATCTTATCAGAGCTAAATGATTAAGGAACAAATCGATTTGATCAAGTAGAATAGAATTCTTGTTAGGCTTGTTCTCCACGTAAAATTTAATATATGGAATTTTCCTTTAAGTTAAATTTTCATGCGTGGAATATTGATTTGTTGTGAAATTTAGTGAAGTTGAATTGTTATACATGGAAAATTAATGAGTCTAATGGCTGGAGTGTACCTTATGTCCTCAAATTGGTTAGGAAAAATAGTTGAAGCTGAAGGCCTCACACAAGGTCTATAGTTAAACTTTAAACCCTTTTATCAAATTAAGTGAAGTCAATGTAGCCTAAGAGAGCTTATTATGGTGAGATTATGCTGTAAAATAATCTAATTATCTTTGTTAAGTGGTTGTAGGTCTATTTTCACGGCTCCTTACTGCTACGGAATTTTTTTTAGGGTTATTTCAAGATTTTTTGGGTTATTTATGATCATTATGTCATATTTATGTCTATATATGTGTTAAAAATTTTCAGTATGTATATTTTGTTTATATTTATATCTGTGTTAAAAAAAAAATTGTGTGCTTCGCTTCCAGTTTAGGTGGAGCTAGAGTTGGAACTTGGAACTTGGCCCTCAGGCCCAAATTTCAAACTAAGGCTCTGATACCATGTGTAGTGACCTCAATTAATTAAGCCTAAAAATTTCATACAATTAAACATAGAATTTCTTTATTTTCATAAATAATTCATTAATCATCATATAAGCATATAATATTCAACATAAATTAAATTTATCCACAACATGAAAATAAATTACATAATCATCACATAACTCAACAAATTCAGAAATAAAAATACCTTTGCCTGATGCTAAAATTCTCGCTTATCTGGTTGTCCTTCCTACTGCTCTGTCCAATCTCTGCCTGATGCTCTAACCAAACCCTTCCCAAAACTGACTAACCACCTAGCCATCTAGGAGTAGCCTATCTAGCTCCCTAACTTGAGGATTCCGTGAGGATTCCTGGACCCCGAGCCCAAAACTCCCAAAACCAGAAAATATACCAAACATAAAATACAGTCCTCTCCTCCCAAATAATGCTTCCTCCCCAAATTTTCATAATGATCTCCTGTAAGCCTCTACCCAGTCATATCCCCCTCATTCATCGCCTCCTTAATCATTTAAGGCCACCCACCTTATCCCCCCATTTACTCCTTCTCCCGTATCATACGTAAAGTCTTATATAAATAAATTAAAGTCCATTTACTACCTTATCCCCTATCATACATAAATTCTTATCATAAATAAATTAAATTTATTAATCCTTGAATTCCTTATCCAAACCTTAAATCTGTTAAGTACTCAATTAATTAATTAATCAAAATAATTAATTAATTAATTATATTAATAGCTAATCATTACTTAACTAATACACATTAAGACAGTTAATTACTTAATTAACTTTACTTGATAACCCTATGCAACTATTTAACTAGGGTTGTTACATACATCAACAAGAGTTTCAAACTTATCAAGAAGAAACTAACAAGGTGAAAACAAATTGTGTCCCGAAGAACGTTTTGACTCTTGAAAACTTATTTGATTTACAATCCAAGTTCAGGAGGCCAACTAATACGAATACCAACAACTCCACTATGATACATTTCTTGGTCAATTTGGGAACATATGAGTAACCTAAATATGTTAACCTGAGTAGCTTTTATTCAAATTCATAAAATTACACATTCACATAATTATTCAAGAAGTATTGAGATGTGTTTTCCTAGACGTATGATGATTTGAAGACATATGATACATGGATTATACAACATGTGAACCCCATCAAACAAGGGATCAAGTTGTTCCAACAAAAGCTTAGGAATATACATCCAATTATCGAACCTCTAATACATAAAGAACTCAAGAATTTATTGGATTCCCAAATCATTTTCAAAGTGATACATTTGACTTGGGTATCTACTATGGTTCCCGTAAGAAAAAGGTCAGGAGAAATAAGAATCTGTATATATTTTAGGAATCTCAATTTCATTTCTAGCAAAGATAACTAATTAGTTCTCCCAATGGAACAAATCCTACAACTCATCTCCTAATCTCAATTATTCTCTCTATTAAACGAGTTTTTGGTATATAATCAGGTTCTCATGGTAGAATCGAACCGATTACAAACCACTTTCCAAAATAAATGGGGAACTTATGCTTATAGATGCATTTCATTTGGTCTAATGAATGCAGGAGATACCATCCATTGGGTGATGGAAATTTATTTCAAAGTATTAATCAATCAAAGTGTGGTGGTTTACCTTGATGACGTCACCATTTATTCTAAAAAAAGAGAAGACCACCCAAAACATATGAGACAGATTTTTGAACGGTGCAAAAAATATGGGATTTTTGTTAATCCCAAGAAAACTATATTTTCTATTTCATAAGGTATTTTATTAGGACACATTGTTTCTAAAAACAAAATTTCATTGTATCTAGAAAGAACCAAATCCATTCTTCAAATTTCTCCACCAAACAGCAAGAGGTCCATGCAATCATCCTTCGACATAATCAAATTTGTAAGAAGATTTCTTCAATATTTTGCTGAAATTGTGAAACCATTAAAAAATATGATTAAAAATTATGTGCACTTCAAGTGGACACCATTGGATAAGGAATCATTTGAAAACATTAACTCTTCAGAGTGATGATTTCTCCAAATATTTCCTCCTATACACATTCACGTTCGATCACCCATTAGCAAAAAATACTTCGTTATGTTTATGAGAAATGGGTTACAAGGTGATGAACTAAATTATCCTTCGATGGACAAGAAATCCTTTGTTTTCCATAAATCTATCAAACAATTCAGACCTTATATCCTAAAAAATCATACTAAAGTCATCATCCCACACCCATAAGTAGGGTCCATGCTTGTTAAAAAAGAACTGGGTGAAAGAGGAGGAAATTGGATGACAACTCTACAAAAGTATGACCTCGAATTGAAACCAACCGATATTTTGAAAGGTCAAGGCTTGTGTAAATTAGTGACACAAGGAGCCAACATTGAATAACAAAAGGAGGATGGTTGGAAAGATGAACCTACAATGTATACTCAACATGTTCCATATGTCCTAGTCATTGAAGGATTAGATTAAAATGATCTTAAATATTATATGGACCATATCAATGCTAAGAATAAAAGAGTGCTATGGATGAAATATTTATAGTATCAATTGTTACATGGTATCTTTTTTAGAAATAGTTATGATGGAGTGTTACTCAGATGCCTTGAAAGAAAATATGTTGATAATGTCATGAAAGATATGCACAATGGACCAAATGGTGGTCATTTTCCAGGAGACACAGTGGCACACAAAGTTATGAGAGAAATATACTACTATTGCACACTCTTCAAGGATGCTCATGCATACTCATGGAGCTATGAATCATGTCAAAAAAATTTAGGGAGGGAATGTAAAGCTACTCTTCCTCTCTAACTTGTAGCAGTATAAGAACCCTTCAAGAAGTGGGGCCTAGATATCATTGGCAATATAAATCCTCATTCTTCCATGAAACACAGGTATATTCTAACCAATACCGATTATTTTACATGTTGTATTGAAGTAATACCTTTAGTCAAAGTGAATGTGGAAGTAGTAATGAATTTTCTCGAGCAACACATTATCATGAGGTTTGGAATTCCTATAACTTTAGTTTTTGATAATGTTAATTATTTTTCATCCTTGAAATTATCTGAGTTTGCATTGAAAAAAGGGGATCATTTTAAAATACTCAGTCAATTACTATCCCTAATGAAATGTCTTAGGATAATCTACAAATAATAACATCATTTGTATCCTTAAATGAACTATGGTTGATCACTAGAAAAATTGGCACAATGCATTAAAAAATGCTCTATGGGTGGATCATGTCACTCCCAAAGATTTCATCCTAACTTCACCTTACTTTCTTATGTATGGGAAATAAGGTGTTCTACCCTCAAACATCTACCTAAATTCCCTCCAACTTACACAACAATTGAGATAGAGAATTCCCTTTCATCCAAAGTCATATTGATACCTTGTTGAACCTTGAGGAAATACATGACACAAAAAAAGAAATTTTAAATCTCACCAACAAATAGTAAAACGTTGGTTTGATAAGAAATATGCACATGAGAAAGAGTTCCAAGTTGGGGTCTTAGTTCTAAAATGGGACAAGCCACATGAAGATAAAGGGAAACATTTAAAATTCAAACAACTTTGGCTTGGTCCCTATCTCATTAAAGAAAATATTGGCTAAGGAACTTTTCGATTACAGAACCTTCAATGGGATATTATGTCTCTCCCTATTAATGGACAAATCCTCAAACACTACATCAATTAGCCATTAAGGTTGTTGATCACTTGTACATAAATAAATCTCGGTTCTATTTTTTCAGTTGTTTTTCTTTAGTTAAGTTGGTTTTCTTAATCCTTTTGATTCATAGCATTTTTATTCATCCTTCTTAATGGATACCTTTGTGATTTTCGAGTTCTCACAACTTATCACAAGTCACATGTCTAAATGTAGCACATCTGGTGCAGATAGCCTAAACATATATGTAATACAAATTCAAATCTACATATCTCCCCAAACATGTAATCCCTTACACACTATCAAAAGTTAAGATATGGTGGAGGAACATAGCTTATCAATACAAAGAGACACTAGGAAAACAAAGAGCTAAGATACTTCACTGAACAACATATTACCATGTTATATGAGCTAAACAAAAATGGTCTATATGACATATTCATAGTATACCAGGAATTACGACTCAGGAAGTTTTCTCATCCATAATCAAGTTAGAATATCTCACCATTATAGTTTCCATCCCTATTACCCTTAATGGTTAACTAGAATCCCCATATCCCTCTATCTCTCTAGATAGAAGAGAATCAAATATTATAAAAGGTAACATCTTGGGGAAAGGATTTCCGGATCACATGGGACATGCAAGTATCTATATCAGAGCTATGGATGCTTGTTGGTAGCAGAGAGACACCAGATCAATGCATGATGACTTGTACTCTCAACATTCTTGATGATTCATTTCTATTATACTACCTACATCTTCCTTTCTATCCATTTACCATTTGATAAGATATCAATTTGAAATCAATTTGTTAATTGGAATAGGTCTCACTTGTTTTTGAACCACCTCAGTCTTTTCAATATGCAAGTTATGGGACCTATATTTTCTCTCTTTTTATTTTTTATGATGGAGAACCCTTCCTAAATTGTGTGTAAACATCATCTTCCAGAGATCCAAGGCTTCGCCAAATGTGTTTCCATTTGCTGTGAAATGCAATACAACCCTCCATTTTTTCGTTTGATCTTGCTTACCTCTGTAAAAACATGTATTTATTTGGTTTTTAAGCCTAAGAGAAAGATTCATAAGTATCCCTCTCCACCTCAAGATACTTAGAATACTTTTTTTTTACTTGAAAAAATCATCAAGATTCGATGTTGAAATCCAAATCTAAAATAAAAAAAAATCCTTCTAACTTCTCTAAACAATTCATAAGAGTTCATTCGAATAGTTCAGAGGAGTTCCTTCTAACTTATTTGAATAGTTTGGAGAAGTTACCTTCTTCTTCCCCAATAGGCAGTTATATCGCACAAGATAGAGGAAACTCCTCTGATGCATTTGGAGGAGTTACTCTGTTTGATTATAATATCATTGGTGAAATTCATCTTTGATCCTCTGTTAAATAGAACGAGGGTCATGTTAGTGTTATCCAACTATGAGTAATTGAGAAAAGAGTCTCTATGTCAAAACACACTAACCTATTTCGTTGAAGCTCTGACCTATCCATACTTAGCACATGGGATCATGTTCTAGGTAAGGACATCTTGCCTCTTCCTTTTTTAAGGTTAGGGTTAAGTCTCTGATCAATTTTTGAGCTTTTGGTTTGTTCAAATCCCTAGTTGGATAGGTTTTTCTTTTCCCCTTCTGTTGTCTTACCTTTCACTAATATTTAAATAGTGTATGGTTGACCCTTTTCTTTTCAACGACCCTTATTTTCTTCCCTACAATCGATCAGTTCTAGCTTTAAGACTTGATCTGAGCACATAGTCTTATATTTGAAAGGTTCTAGGGATTTTGAAATCTCTAAATCCTTTTATTTCTCTCCCTCAGAATAACCATTTTTCACTCGCATAAAATACCTATTTTTAAAGGACCAAATGCTTTTAAACTATCTCCTCTAAACACATTGGAGGTATTATTACTAACTCCTATGATGCGTTTAGGACAGTTGAAGTCTTTTCCTACGATCAACTCAAAGTACTTGGAAATAACTCGTTCAAAAAAATCAGAGGAGTTACTCTAAAATCCTCTAACATGATCAGAGGAGTTCTTTCAAGGTATGCGATCCTATGGAAAATCCCACTGATAACCGATCAAAAGAGTTAGGATCATCTCTTTTGACCTCATCGAAGGAGTTCTTACTAACTCCTCTGATGTGATTGAAGGAGTTGTCCTTAAATATTATGATCACCACTTTTTCAATATTTTTCCACTTCATTAGAGAATTTAATGATAACTTCTTTAATCGGTATCAGAGAATTTAGTTCCTTTCCCTCCAATTTTGATTTCTAGGCTTGACATCTAGCCTTTCGCCTCCATTCATTTTTCAATATTCTTATTCATGGTTTATTTTGAATCTTTTAGCTGCACTTGAACTTGTACTTCACATATTGTTATTATGTTCTAATCTCATATTTTTGCTAGGTACAAACATGTCACCTACAAAGAATATTTCAAGTAAAGTGTCTGGAACTAACCCCTATGGAATCTCCCAACAAGAAGAAGGTGTTGAAATAGTTGGGGCTATATATTATGATATGACCGGACTTCTATAAAAATATGGAGAAACTTTTAAATGGGGGGAAGTGTATTACATGTTTAAGAAGAAAAATTTATCTACAGAATTTGAAGAGCCAAATGAACTCCAGGAATTGAAGAATATCAAAAAATCATTAATCTTCAGGGTGGAAGCACACCCAACGTTCTTCCCCCATGCATATGCCATTTCATAGATTTTGAAGAACATCGATATAAATAATCGATATGTATGAATTCCCGAAAGGAATCTATTGTTTCATTTCGACCCAAATTTCTAGCTAAATGCTATCACATTGAAGAAGTAAATAAGATATTATATAGGAAGATCCTTAGTGAATTCAAATATGCGCCAGAAGACTTGTTTCCTAAATGGTACAAGGAGGAAAATAAATTTAAATACATGACTAAGATTCAATACCCCACGACTAACCTAAGAAGGCCCTATCAATATTTGGTGTACACGCTATGCAGGATATACAAAGAGAGATACAACTCAATTCTCCTTATCATTTATTCCCTTGATATGTATTTATGCAGAAGTAGGTGTTTCATTTAATTAGGAATATATATTATCTTAGAATCTCACTGCTACCATCTCTATAGTAACAAAACCATGACCAGGAACGTTTCCCATTTTCTATATGTCCTCATACCTTTTGGAAATAATGTGCACAACCCATAGGTATCTGAACATGGGGTGGAGTTTCTTTCCAACCGATGCCTCAATCCACATCTATTGCAAATTTCTTTAGGAGCACAAATATCATATTGAATACCAAAGAATTTTCTAGCACTTCCTTGCTGATCCAGGTGGATATCGGTGGCCACCCACCTTCTCCAACTGGCCCAAAACATGTTTCTGACAATTTTGG
>JASDQU010688654.1:28093-57829 GCA_032191745.1 Picea mariana
TACCCAAGACTCAAAAATATTATCTACAGAAAGAATCAAAGCATCTTGTAACACATCACCTATTACATTTTCTTCCTGATTTCTCTCACATTTTCCATCTTTTGTTTCTTTGGAGCTCTGTAGTCTTTCTTCAGATCTCCTTTCCTCCCACAATTCCAGCACTCTATCTTTCCAATTCTAGACTTGGATATTCCCTTCTTAGAATTCTTGTGGTTTCCTAAGCCCTTTCCTCTATCCTTTTGTCTTCCCTTGTTCTCCATGTTCAATGAATTACCTGATGTCTCACCTGTTCTTTTCCATCACATTTCCTCACTAAGGATAACACCAACAAAATCATCAAATTTTAAAGTATTTGAACCATAGACAGAGTTACTTACAGCCATGACCAAGCCATTCCATCTTTCTGGCAATGAGCACAAGATTAGAAGAGCCCTAACCTCATCATCAAAGTCCACTTTTATAGAACTTATTTGATTAGTAACCATATTAAATTCATTTAAATGATCTGCAACAGACCCACCTTCTCACATATTCATATTAAATAATCTCTTCATTGGAAATACATTATTATATGCTGAGGGTTTTTCATACAGTTTAGCCAATGCATCCATCAGATCCTTCATTGTATTTTCTTTAGAAATATTGAAAGCCACCGACGTTGCCAAGATCAGTCGTATCGTTCCTAGAGACTTTCTATTAAGAATCTCCCATTCTTCATCCTTCATGTCCATCGGCTTCTTTGCTACTTTGCCCAATGGCAGGAATATATCCTTCAGATATAAATAATCTTCCATCTACATCTTCCATAACTGGTAGTTTTAGCCATTAAATTTCTTGATGCTAAAATTTTCATCTTCCGACATTGCTCCGACTGGAACCAGGAACCCTCTTTTCCTATGAGTTTCCTTTTGCTCTAATAGTAGTTGTTAGAAAAATAGGACCATGGAGCAATAAAATAAAACAAATGTAGAAATAAAACACAAAATATACACAATACAATAGAGACACATCTTTACGTGGTTCACCCAGTGTGGACTACATCCACTAGAGAAATTTCCAGGTCCTTCCTTTATTATTATCCAACATATGAAGGGATACAACCTACAACAAAACTGATGTAACTTCTGCTTATTTCTCTCATAGTGTCTCATCTCAGAATACAATATTTTATATGATATACAACCACAATACATTTCCCTCATAAGAGAGGGTTTCCTTATAGGGAAAAAAACCCTAACATAATTTATACTGTTAGATCTCTGACCTTGTAATGAATGGTCCAGATTTACAATGAAATTACAATATACTTTTACAAGTGATTTTTTCCTTCGGGGGCTTGCTTGCCCTCAAAACCCCCATCCAGGGGGATAACCGCCCCGCGTACCCCATAGAGTGGGTACCCCCTCTGCACTCCCCCACATGGAAGAGTGTACATACTTCTGGGGTGTAAAGTCTTCATGGGGTATAAACATGGCTGAAAGCAAGGACCTCTGAATCAGGAATATAATCAGGCTCCACAACCAACAATTAGTATCAAGTTTATTAAGAGTTATTATTGTTGTGGGATTGAGAGAGTAATATTGTGTGAGAGAGAAGTGTTGAGTATGAGAGACTTCAGTATTGTAATATTTTCATATAGGTGCAAAGATTAAGTCCTATAGCTGGGTGCACAGGAAGGGGAGAAATAAAGAAGAAGAGAGATATAGCTAAGAGTGCAGATCAGAACTATATGCTTTACCTTAATATATTATAGCACAGTTCTATGGATGTAGCCCTAGAGAGAGGGTGAACCACATATATTTTGTGTTGTGTGTGATTGGTATTTTGTCTCTATCATTTATATATTTTTATTGCATTGTTGTGGTAGATCTGATAGATGTATGGAGTATATCTAAGATGATAAGAGGTATAGGCATGTTGTATTGTTTTGGTTTTCGATCCACTTGATATTCCCTTTGGTTGTATACATATCTACCCTACAACCCCCTCATAAATTCTTTGGGTGAGACTGCATATTCTTCAGAGGTGTTGCCGAAAGGGCCAGTAGTTAGGGCTTGTTGGTGCGCTCTCCGAGCTGAACCCTGGGCTTGCCCCTGTGCCAACAATGGTACAAAATATATGCATGTTAAGACAATAAACTATGATTTGAAATGCTAGTACGTGTGAGAGATGTGACTCACTTTTTTCTATGTCAAATGAAACAATGTTTGACTCTAAAGGGTCAATTCCATCTATGGATGATAATAAGGATTTCCTCTATGAAGGAAAAATATACAATATTTTGAGTGTGGACATGGCACATGGTGCCTGCAGGATATCTTACACTGTATTGTAATGTTGATATTCTTAGGAATTTGGGTTATGGTTAGTTCATCAAAGAAGCCATTTTGGAGGGAAGATTGTAGGTTTTAAAGGTGGTTTCTCTAATGTGAGAGGGCCATTATATGGTGAATTCAATGAAGGGTACTTAGATGAAGGTTCCCCCTCAAGAGTGTCATATTTATTTTCTCTAGTGGATAGTGCCACCATATATTTGACCATCATAACATTTGTAGTTGAGGGGGTCTTGGGTTTTCTAGCATTGGGGTCTTGGGTTTTCTAGCCTATCTATTCCAAACAATTTTTATTTTTCTTATTGTTATTATTTTTACTCTTACCTCTAGACTGTTGATGGTTCTTCAATTTTTTTTATTGTACCATGTTTAACTTGGATTTATAAGAAGGGGTGGGAGTTGAATTGGTTGTGGGTGTATAAGAGGTGGGATTGATAGTTACGGTCAATTGACTAAGCTTCCCAATCAACTGGCCAACTGTGGTGGAAGAGACAAGACAAACCACACCATCAACATGGGGTCCAAGCATTGGTCGAGGAGTATCCTTCGATGGTAGAGGATCATGGGGAATGAGTTCTTATAATGTGTATGTCTGTGAATAAATCAAATCTAAGTGTTGGGCATGAAAAATAGAATATTCCTCAGTTATGGCTCCATACATGGAAACATATTCAATGATGGGAGGAAATGATTATTTTTTTAAATAATCAACCAAGAGATAATCCAGGATTGGGACTTCAACGTGTCTTCTTCATCACCTCCATTAGTGAATGTGGTCGTAGAAATGTGATGTAGGAGCATCGCCAACAGCAAGGGAGCATGGGACAAGCGCCAACATATTTTGGCACATGATGAATTGTTTGAAATGTTTTGAAGTTTGATACACCAAACATCAATGTAATAGTTAAGAGAGTGCATAATTCCATATTGTAAATAGATCTTGAGCGATCCACTCTCATCTGTAAGATGTAAAGGCATTTATAGGTAGTTAATGTAAGTAGGTAGAATTTAATTCTAGATTAGACAGTTTTAGGAGCGAAGGGAAAACCGACTATAGACACCCTCATATTGCATCATTTGTAACATTAGAAACATTATCAATCGAAGAGAGCATAGGAGAGAAGAGAGCTGTGTAGAAGAACACATGTACAGAAGTTTTGAGATTAATATATGAATCTTTGATACAGACTCATGGTGTTCAAATACTTTCTATGTATGCATGATTGAATGTTATGCTCATGATTGTTTTACTCTTTTTATTATACATTTCCTTTTATGCCATGTATGTATGATTTCATGTTAAGCATTCGAAGTCTGAGAGAGTAAGGAATGAGTTTAAATTGTTTCTCTATCTGAGCAAGAGTTTTCCTACAAGGAGTGCAACGAAATCTTTCGCAAGGAGTGCATTGATGGGGTCATAGTTTCAATATCTGAAAGCTCAGGAGGGATAACATTGTTCTCATTCTCGCAGAAGTGCAATTTGAGTACGGGGGCCATGAAAAGTGGGTGCAGGCCAAGTAGAGTTTTAGGGGTTACAACCTGAGGAAATTATTGAAAGGATGTTATCGCATGGAAGTGCACAGAGTTGAAGAATTCAATACTTGGAGGTATTGAAGGGTTGCCGCAAGGAGTGTGTGAAAGAGTCTTCTTGAAGACTCGAGTTGTGGAGAAAGATCAGGAGAGATAGAGTCTTCAAAGTTGTCAAAGAGAAGCTCAAGAGGGCTAGTGCTTTGAAGTGTTGGAAGAAGGCGCAGCGACGTTGTTTGCAGGAGTTGTCAAGGAGGAATCAGACGATCAAAATTCTCCATGGAGAATTCGTGAAGTCCCGAGAGCCATCAAATCTTGCAAAGGAGCAAGGAGGGTTATGCCGAGTGTTTTTTCTAAGTTAAGCTTAGAAGAAATAGGGTCGTAGGATCCAAGCCAACGAGGACCGTTTGATCGCTCGTGAATACTTATTTCAGAGTTCGGAGGTTTGAAGGTGCAGAAGAATTCGACTGTGGAGAGTATATAGGTGGCATACCCATAAACACAGAGGTCAGACCTTCATTGAACATTTTGGGGTTTCGTGGGTTGGAGAACCGAAATCCTTGTAGCGAGATTCGTTAAATCGCGAAGTGCGAAGTCCTGAAGGGGTGAAAAGATTTGTGTGGGGCCAAATGTTGGTGAAGTGTGTTGAAATTTGAAGTTTCGGAGGATAGGAGGTTGAGACTTCTGTCCCAAGATCACCAAAATCACGAGACACGATATAAGTATGGGGAAATGGCGTCGTCAATCATTTTAGAAAATCGATATTTTGGGGTTCGAAATTTGGAGAGTCGAGAGAATCGAAAGGAGAAGTCGTGAATTGAGACAAAGAGCATCGAGGAGTTTGGGATCTCGACACTTCGGGTGTTGGGATACAAAAGAGGCATCGCTTGGGATGTGAAGTCGCGAAGTGAAAAGTTGAGCATGAGGGACACGTGGTAGAACCATGTTATGGGCCCATGTGATAGATGAGCGGACATGTGTCATATAGTGAAAGGAGTCAACACTCCGTTGACTTCTCGCGTCTCAGGAATTTGCGAGATAAGAGCACGTGAGCTCGACGCTACAACTCACGAAGTGATGAGTAGTGAGGGGTGCTAGTGATAATCCTAGCCAATGGTCACACACAGAGGGCACTAACAAGGGGAGGAGCCATACCCATATCGACATTTTGGGTATCACAATATTGGAAAGGAGAAGTCAAGAGCTTTGATTCACGAATTTGAGACAAGGAAATTCGGGTTAGACCCTTGGTCATAATGTTGTGGTTTCTTGGGAAAGGTGGATCTCATGTCTAGTGTTGTTCGCATAGGGGAGCTTTCGAAAGGACCTATGGACTGATTGAAAGAAGATTCCAGCAGGGAATTGAAAGAGATGATTCGGCTCAAAGGAGACAAAGAACGATCCAATGAGCAGACTTCGGCCTGAGGTGCATGGGAGGTCTGCGTCAAGTGGTATCAAAGTGCAGAAAGATTTCTTTTCTTTCTGTAGAAGGGAAAAGAAAGACTCACCATGCCACCAAGAAGAACAGACATGAAAACACTCGATCTTCCAAAGGAGAGGGAAATCCCAGAAGAAAGGGGTAGGTAGGTGCCAAATCCATCCATGGAGAGAGAGATGCATAACATACGTGCCAGACTCCTGGACGTGGAAATAAAATAGAGGCGCACAACTGATGTTGGAGATTTCAGTGAATTTGAAAGTGAAGATGAAGATGGACATGAAGGAGAGGAAGTTACAACAGAAGATGCAACAAATGAATGCTTGATTAGGGTTGTTGCAAGGATGGGTGCTAGAGCAAAAATGGATATTCCAGTATATGAGGGAAACCTAGATGTTGAATAACTTCTAGACTGGATTAGAGATCTGGACATCTATTTTGACTATGAATATGTCGAGGAATACAAAAAGGTCAAACATGTTGTCACAAGATTGAAAGGACATGTAGCATTGTGGTGGGATGAAGTACAAGATGACAAACACTGCAAAGAAAAGAAAAAAATCAAGAGTTGGGATAGAATGATCGCGAAGATGAAGGTAAAATTCATACCCAAGGATTACCAGATCACTCTGTTTTGAAGGATGCATAATTTGAGATAGAAGATGATGTTAGTGAAGGAGTACACTGAAGAGTTCTATAAGCTAAACATTAGAGCAGGTCATCGCGAAAGTGATGATGAAAAGGTTTCTAGGTATATGAATGGTTTGAGAATGACATTCAGGATGAAGTGAGTATGATGATCATTCAGACCGTAGAAGATTCTTATCATATGGATCTGAAGGCTAAAGAGAAGCTGAGTTGAAAGAAAAGTCAAAGAGGTCGAGGTAGAAGTCAGCCCAAAGGGAAAACAATTGTCCAATATAGGAATCAGAAGCCTAAGGAAGAGTGGAAGAAACCTCAATCTCATACTAAAAGAGGTGGAAGCTCACAGAGAGGGCAGTATGCCGAATAGAGAGGATAGTATGCTGATAACAACACTTTTCCTCGCACTAGAGGAAGAGGAAGAGGCAGAGGTGGAGTAATAAAATGCTTCACATGCAAAAAGAATGGACACAAATATTATGAATGTCCAGATAAGAAGAAATAAGGTGGTGAAACTCACATTGCCGAAGCACAGAGGTGGAATGTTGAGGCAGAGGATGCTGAAGGCGGGAGATCACTGGTGATGAGGAAGGTTCTCTTAACACCAAAAAAAGAGACGGATAATTCAGTGCAAAGGAATAGTCTTTTTCAGACTGCTTGCAATACCAAAAATAGGGTATGCAAGGTCATTATGGAAAGTGGTAGCACAGACAATCTCGTTTCTACAGAGATGGTAGGAAAGATGGAGCTAGAGACTATCGAACACCCAAGTCCATGCAGGGTTTTGTGGCTACAAAAAGGACATCAGGTAAATGTCACTAAATTTTTTTTAGTTGAGTTTAAGATAGGAGGGTATAACGATAAGATATTGTGTGATGTCATTCCCATGGATGTTTGTCATCTATTGCTGGGTAGAGCGTGGAAATATGACAGAAATGTGGTTCATGATGGGAGGAAGAACACATACACCCTAGAGAAGAATAGGAGAACTCACATGTTGTTGTCAATTAAGGACAAAGAGGTGAAATGTGAAGCAAGCAACACTATACTTCTCATGAGTGGGAAGGAACTTAAGAAGGAAGATCCACACTTCATTGTTAAGAAGAAGGAAGATCCACAATTCATTGTGGTCAGGAAACCTAAAATTGTGGACGATCTACCAGAGGAAATCTAAAATATACTGGAAGAATTTGCTGATATAGTAGTGGACGAACTGCCTCATTCATTGCCACCTATTAGAAGTGTAATTCATCATATTGATCTCATACCTGGAGCTAGTTTACCAAACAAAGCAACGTATAGACTGACGCCGAAGGAGAATGAAGAGGTCAAGAGACAAGTCCAAGATTTGATGGACAAAGGGTTGGTCAAAGAAAGCTTGAGTCCATGTGCTATTTCGACAGTACTCAGTCCAAAGAAAGATGGAGGCTGGAGGATGTGTACTGACTTGAGAGTGATCAACAAGATTACCATCAGATACAGATTTCCATTGCCAAGGATGGATGATTTGATGGATTTCTTAAGTGGGGCCAAATGTTTTTCAAATGGAAGGGACATCCAGTTGAAGATACCAGCTAGGAAAATGAGGCAGAAATCCAAAATCATGGACAGACCATGCGAGAGCTCATGGATAGAAGCCCATGAAAATTTTCAAGCAAGGGAGTATGATGCAGGAGCATCGCAAACAACAAGTGAGCGTGGGAGAAGCTCCAACGCATTTTGGCACATGATGAATTGTTTGAAATGTTTTGAAGTTTGATATGCCAAACATGAATGTAATAGTTAAGAGAGTGTGTACTTCCATATTGTAAACAGATCTTGAGCGATCCACTCTCATCTGTAAGATGTAAAGGCATTTATAGGAATTTAATGTAAGTAGGTAGAATTTAATTCTAGATTAGAAAGTTTTAGGAGCAGAGGGAAAACCGACTATAGACACCCTCATATTGCATCTTTTGTAACATTAGCAAGATTATCAATCAAAGAGAGCATAGGAGAGAAGAGAGTTGTATAGAATAACCCATGTACAAAAGTTCTAAGATTAATATATGAAGCTTTGATTCAAACTCATGGTGTTCAAATACTTTTTGTGTATGCATGATTGAATGTTATGCTCATGATTGTTTTACTCTTTCTGTTATACATTTTATTTTATGCCATGTATGTATGATTTTGTGTTAAGCATTCGAAGTCTGAGAGAGAAAGGAATGAGTTTTAATTGTTTCTTTGTCCGAGCAAGAGTTTTCCTGCAAGGAGTGCAGCGAAATCGTCCTCAAGGAGTGCATTGATGGGGTCAGATTTTTAATCTATGAAAGCTCAGGACGGATAACATTGTTCTCATTCTCACAGAAGTGCAAGTTGAGTATGGGAGCTGTGAAAAGTGTGCGCAGGCCAAGTAGAGTCTCAGGGGTTGCAACCTGAGGAAATTGTTGAAAGACTGTTGTCACATGGAAGTACGCAAAGTTGAAGATTTCAATACTTGGAGGTATTGAAGGGTTGCCACAAGGAGTGTGTGCAGGAGTCTTCTTGAAGACTCGAGTTGTGGAGAAATCTCAGGAGGGATAGAGTCTTCGAAGTTGTCAAAGAGAAGCTCAAGAGTGATAGTTCCTTGAAGTGTTGGAAGAAGGTGCAACGACATTGTTTGCAGGTGGACAAGTTTATGAAAGAATACCTGTTCCATTTCGCAGGAGTTGTCAAGGAGGAATCGAATGACCATAATTCTTCGTGGAGAATTCACGAAGTCTCGAGAGTTGTCAGATATTGGAGAGAAGCAAGGAGGGTTACGGTGAGTGTTTTTTCTAAATTAAGCTCAAAAGAAATAGGGTCGTAGGATCCAAGCCGACGAGGGTCATTGGATCACTTGTGAATACTTATTTCAGATTTCAGAGGTTTGAAGGTGCAGAAGAATATGACCATGGAGAGTGGATAGGTGGCATACCCATCAAAATGGAGGTTAGACCTTCATTGAACATTTTGGGGTTTCATGGGCTGGAGAACCGAAAGCCTTGTAGCGAGATTCGTGAAATCATGAAGTACGAAGTCCCGAAGGGGAGAAAAGATTTGTGTGGGGCTAGCTATTGGTGAAGAGTGTCAGAATTCGACATTTCAACGTTTCGGAGGATAAGAGGTTGAGACTTTTGTCCCAAGATCCCAAAAATCATGAGATGTGATATAAGTACGGGGAAAGGGCATCGTCAACCGTATTGACAAATCAGTATTTTGGGGTTTGGCAGTTGGAGAGTCAAGAGACTTGGAAGGAGAAGTTGCGACAGAGAGCATTGAGGAGTTTGGGATCTCAACACTTTGGGTGTCGGGATACAAAGGAGGCATCTCTTGGGGTGTAAAGTCACGAAGTGAGAAGTTGAGCACGAGGGACATGTGGTAGAACCACATTGTGGGCCCATGTGATAGACAGGCAGACGCACGTCATATAGTGGAAGGAGTCAACACTTCGTTGACTTCTCGCATCTCAATAATTTGCGAGATAAGAGCACATGAGATCAATGCTACAATTCGCAAAGTGGGGAGCAGCGAGGGGTGCTAGTGATAAGCCTAGCTGGTGGTCACACATGGAGGGCACTGACAAGGGGAGGAGCCATACCCGTATCGACATTTTGGGTATCGCAAGATTGGAAAGGAGAAGTCGAGAGCTTCGACTCGTGAACTTGCGAAGTCACAAAGTTGTGATAAGGAATTTGGGGTTAGACCCTTGGTCATAGCACTGTGGTTGCTTGGGAACGGTGGAGCTCACGCCTAGTGTTGTTCACACAGGTGAGCTTCCGAAAGGACCTATGGACTGATTGAAATAAGATTCCAGTAGCGAATCGAAAGAGATGATTCAGCTCAAAGGTGACAAAGAACGATCATGTGAGCGAACTTCGGCCCGAGGTGTAGGGGAGGTCTGCGTCAAAATGTGTGGTGGTCTTCTAACATAATGAGGTCATAATCTCTATCCTTGTTTCGTATTGGATGGGTAGTTGGAAATGGGTCAAAAAATATATTTCCAAAGTGTTAAAGTTGTTAGCAGTTGGTATCTCAATAAACCAATTTGAATCATTTCCAGTTAAGGTATGAGTAAAAATACATAAATGAATGTTTTCATCCAACAAAGAGTTGGAGATGCACCATAAATGATAAGTGGCAATGTATGTGGTGGGATTTTCTCCCATCTGTTAGCACTTGGTAAATTTCCTATAGGTTGAAAGAGAAGAAATCCACAAAGGTAACTTTATCCAACCACTTTTAAAGATGGGATCTAGCCCTTCCTGCTTCAGAGAGGGATCGCTCTATACGATTTAGCTATGCTTCAATTTTAGATATTAGGCTAGGTAAAGAAATCTGTAGGTTATGTTGTCAAAGTGTTTTTAAATTGGTTGAGACAGTCTACACCTCCATTGGGCTATGGGGTCTATATTTAATTAAATATGAAATACCACCAGAAATGAGAAAATAAGACTTCCACAGGGTGAGATAATATATTCACTAGATCTTTAATAGCTTAAATGATGGAAAGAGGAAAAGATGAGAAAGATAAATTCAACTAAGAAGCAGTTAAGAATTTCTTAATTGAAAACGTCAGAAGATAAACATTAAAATCTTTAAAGTCGGAAACAGGGTATCCAAGATAAATCCTGCAACATACGTTACTCTTAAAGATTAGTTTCAGAAACCAAAATGATCACAAAGCAATAATAACATTTAACTTAGAGAAAAACATCACCAGTGAATACACGCAAGAATCCTGTAAAAGTGACTTCTTTCCATTAATGGCATATCTCCTCAAAAAATTGTTATAGTTTGATAGCTTTAGGGTGTAAATATCAACAACCCTCAATACTTCGAAAGGTGAAGTATTTATAATTCAAATTACAACCGTTATTGTCATAACTGATCAGGACGTGGTCATTCTATTTTTAGAACAACTAATTTAACTAATCAAAACTGTTTTATGACTTGATGCAATTGCACACGGAAATCCTGGGTAGACCGTTGATGAAGTCTTCACATAACCTCATCTGACTGGATAGGTGACTAGACCTGGACAACTCATTTATTAATTGAGCAGATCACAAAGTTCCTCCCATCTGATATGAATTGGCACAATGACTTTGAGCAGTGTCCGATACACTTCGTCCATTTCCGTATACTTAGAGAATGTGGTCTTAGTGAGGAATATGTATCGAATCTCATGTTGGATGCTAATGTCCAACTAAAGGGCATCCAGGAAAGCTTTTTCGGTGATGCTTCCTTGTATGCCTGCAAACTTTGAACTGTCCTTGGACACCTCAGCCAATCTCTTCTTGTAATTCGGGAGTGTCATTAGTTTATCATTAATGAACTATAGATCAGGTAGGCCTTTCTTTTGGAGAGCATCAATCTTATTGAAGAACCTTTGTACCCCTTGGTCCATGATCTGAACCTTTTCTTTCAGATGAAGCATTAGAATTCTCTTGGTCAAGACTCTCTTGACCTCAAGGATGGTCTCTATTCTTTCTTCTATCTTCAGCTCTTCTAGCTCTTCTCTGGTATTAGAATTGAGGAATTTGATGATATCATTTGCCTGAGTCAGTCTATCTCCCAATTCTACTTTGATCTTCTCAATAGCCTGTTTACTCCTCTGGACCAACTCATTCTGCTCGAACATGATTTGGATCATGGGTAAAATATCATTTATGGACTTTGTGATGTC
Organism: Picea mariana; assembly: GCA_032191745.1. NCBI lineage: Eukaryota > Viridiplantae > Streptophyta > Pinopsida > Pinales > Pinaceae > Picea > Picea mariana. The sequence goes on from JASDQU010688654.1 coordinate 39,723, forward strand.
TGTCCATACATTCTCTTTGACTTCAGCCAATGTCTTCCCTGCCATTGTTTTCTTTTAGAGTTGCTGCAGTTCCTTCTTGAGCTGTTCAGTTACCTTCTTTTCTTTAGAGAGACTGGTTTGGAAGGAAGTTTTGAGTTCTTGGAGTTTCTCAACTTCCTTCTTAAGCCTTCTGATTTCTGTCTCCTGAAGGTTCATATTTTCCATGGATTTGGCGAGATCGGCTGTCTCCCCTTGTGGTGTCACTGGTGTTGCGGATGGGATTGCTGTTAGTTTTGCTATGATTGTCCCTGAGATTGGGATGGCAGTCATTGGAATGGCTTCCATAGACTTTAGCTTTTCTTTCTCCTTTATCAGTTTCTCCATTTTTGCTTCCATTTCTTTGAGCTGGGCGTTCTGCTCCATGAGAAGCTTGAGCATTTCGTCCTTCTCACCTTCTTTCTCTGCTATATCCTTCGCCCGTGAGTCCTTTGTAGCCGGGAACTTCAGTTGTTTCCTCAAGGAAGCGATGTCTCCATTTATCTTCTTTATCATCTCTTCAACGACTTTGACGTTTGAAGGATCATAGCCAATTTTGAGGACCATCTCCTCCAACATTTTGATTCTTTTGTCCTTCGTGAAAGAAGATATCTTCTCCAGCTTGAGTTGTGTTTGAGTATTGTTGAGAGACACCTGTAATTTTTCTGCAGAGGCAGAAGCATGTGCCAATGTGTGAAAAACCATCTCCCCTGTCTGTTTATGCAAATCCATCTGATCTACTGGATGCACATCCTTCGTCTGGAACTCAAAGGTGGCTCTCTTATAGTCTGTGATTACCTTGGGATCTGGTACTTGTGCCTGTAGGAAGGCCATGTGCATCCTGCCTCTTTCTATGTCGAATGAAAATAACAGTCTATGCTACGCGATGGACGACTGCTTCTGAAACTAGGCGTAAGTACTACTGGTGAGGGTCTGGTTCCTTTTCTTGATCAGCTCGTACTTCTCGAAAATGCCTAACTTGGGCCCAGTATTGCCTGGATGAGTATCTAATGGAGAGTCTGTGGATTTCTTTGGCACTGCTGTGGTGATCTCCTTATACAAGCTTGAACCGAAAGGTGGAATGACAGGCTTGACCCTTGTGGTAGGTGAAACTTCTTTTTCTCCAGTTGAACCAGGAACTGAGACTGTCTTGGGCCTCTTTATGTGCAACTAGAAATCCTCGGATGATACCTCCATGACAGGTGGATATGAATCCTGTCGAGGCCTCTTTTCCTTAGGGACCTAGGGTGTGGTCGTTGGTGGCACAGTGGTCGGGGGAACTTGTTGTTCCACTTCGATCAAGGTTTCAGGCACCCACACCGTCTAATTTGAAAACTTTTCGATCTCAGACTTGGACTCATGAACATACGGGATTGTTTTATTTTTCACCCTCATTTCTGAAATGATCCCATATGAATCATAGTGCCATGGGAAACTCAAAAATAATTTCATTTCTTTCAACATTCTGTCAGCCTCTTCCCTGGTGCCCCGAATGTTGCAGATGAAAGAGCCAATATGCCCCTTGATTCTCAGTTGCTGCTTTTTCTTTAGGGAAACAAAATGAATGTCATCTGAATTCATGATCTGCCTTATATACTCTAACACAAAGATTCTTACCGGCACATACTTTGGCAGCTTATAGGGTGTCAATTCACAGCCGAAAACTCTGATCTCGGTGTGGTTTTGATATAGGTACCAGTCGCCTGTCTTTGCGCTGTCCGAGAGATGTAGAATTATCTAGACCTAGTCATTTATTCATGGATCGGGCCTGCCACTCAACATGCTTACCACAGGGTGGTAGAAAATATCAATAAATGCCTTGAAGCTATACTTTATGGAGTTATGCTTCAGCAAAGAAATCCATGCTGTGACTGGCTGAGGCCTTCCATCTGCATCCATATTCTGCATGGAGAAACTGAATTTATCCACTTGAAAGTAAACAAACATGTATGCCAGTATAGATGAGTATCTGAACATGCCCTCCGTGCCAAAATTCACATACTCTTCATGAATACTTTTGGCCAAGAAGGTGTTGTAATCAAATTGTGTTGTAGGTTTTTCATCATTGGAGAAAATGGATAGAAAACCCAGGATGGGCTCATCTACCCACTAGTCGGAATAGTAACCTAACAGGGCACAGAGAGAGGAAATGACTTGGTTTCCCTTGGTGGAGAACATGGATGACAGGTAAGGTGGATTGGTGGAAGGGAAGTGAGCCAAGGTGGGAAGGAATAGCTCAAATATTTGAGCTCTCTGAGGAAAGGTCATCTTTTGATACAACTCTGTAAGGATCTCTAAGTTGAAAGGAGAAGAAGAATCGGCATGGGGAATTTTCATCATTTGGTCAATATCTTCGGGAGTGATGAAGAACAGGACATCTCCGGATGAGGAGATGATGGCCCTCTGGTCGGGAATATAATGGGCTTAGCATTTGAGGGAAAATACGGGGAAGTGATGGATCTGGGGAAAAAGGTACAGGGGAAAATTGGACTCCTAGAGTCCAATTTCATCGCTCTGGTCTAGGAACACCTCCCTGAGCCATGACTGGAGGTCTGAGAAATCGAAATCTCATATGGTGTCTACGATCAATCTGTCTTTTTCGACCAAAGGTATTTTTTCCTGGTCGACTGGAGGTGGGAGAAAAGGATTCTCCTCTCCTTATGCTTGTCTTGGCTTTGGCGCCATCTCTGCAACAGTACCTACAATAAACACTAAGTTAGTGGGGTCGACTGACTGTGGAAGAAGGTGACGAAAAAGTAATGGAGGCGTAAGAGGTAAAATTTCTGGTGCGATGGACGAATAGTGAATGAAGGCGGAAAATAGTATTAAAAATTGGGTCAGTAGGATAACGGGTAGGTTGTCCCGTAATAAATGGACAATGGGCCACTTGGGGGTGAGATGGTAGGTGACGGTGGCCAAAACATACGGATGGGTGACGTGGAGGCTAGGGATTGGAGGTAAAAGTCACAATAGGGGGCCAGTCATGAGTGAAAAGGGTAAGGGATAGACCGTAGGGACTGACAACATTTATGGGATGGGACATAACTTGGGAACAAGAAGAACAAGTGGCATCAGTGGAATATGATGTCCCTGAGTGATGGAGGCTCTTAGATGGCATATGGTGAAAATAATTCGGGACCAATAGATTTATGCCACCTATGACAAGGGGCCCGCCGAAGGGAAAATCCATTCCAGACCCCCCCTCCCTTGATTAAAAGAAGAATATCAGGGGGGGTTCGAAAACCTTTTTAGACCGTTGATCTGCGTGCCCATTTCCAGGCCGCAAATCTTAGCGTGCTCTTTAATACTCATTCTAGACCCCCCCCTCCATTAAAGGCAGAACGGACAGGGGAGGTTTGGAATCAAATATGGACTGTGGATTCACGTGCTCATTTCTGGACTGTCTAGATCTGCGCACATCTTATCACCGATTCTGGACCCCCCTCGGTTAAAAGCAGAATGGTCGGGGGGGTCCGAAAAGCTTTGTGAGATGTAGATCCGAGCGCCGTGATCTAGACCGTCAAAATGTGCAGGGAGCATAAACTGGGAGCGGAGAACACATGCACTGGGAAAAAACTTAGGATAAGTGCATTTTATGGGTTTTTTTCCCCAAATTTCAAAAAAACATCACCATGGGGTTTCGAACAAACTATTCTTAGGCATTTGAGACATGGTGTAACATCTTTCATCAAGCTGGTTTTATTGGGGTGAAACAAATGAAGCAACTAACCTACATGTTAACCTATCTTCCTAGGACAATTAACCTAGATTAAACAGTTGGGTTAAGAAATTACTCTAACCTAAGGGCTATCTAACCAGGATTAGACAGTCTGGTCAGATTTATTCACTACTCTAACCTAAGGGCTATCTGACCAGGATTGGATAGTCTGGTCAGATTTATTCACTAACCTATCAACATTAAATTTAAAAAGAACTTGGCCATGCTTGAAAGGTATGGCCAAGTTACTATTATTGCATGGGGCTTTCATTTCAATTATTTTATGCCCTCTTTTTTTTCTTTTTTCTTTTTCTTTTTTTCTTTTCTTTTCAAGTTATTTGCAGAATGAAAAATCATTTGTCAACGAAAACATTAGATACAGATAATATCCCAGTCACTAGTTGATTCCCATAATTTATGGGGTGATAACAACGACTCCTTTTGGGGATGGTATTTCCCTGTGAAGTGCCAAGAATCTTGGTTCCTGTAATCCTGAAATTTTTGTCTAGTAGCCTTCGTTGGTTTTATTCTCAAAAATTGGAAAAACATTAGTCACCAGATTAGGGCCTTCTCTTCGGGCTTCAACCAACTGACTAATGTCCCTCACTCATAAAATGCAAGTAAAAATGAAAATTAAAACAGTATGTACAATGGAAAGTGAGCACTCAAATCTTCTACTAAGGTGGGACATAATGTTTCAACATTCTGCCATTCACAAGTGCTCCTGGTAGATCTGACCCATCGGCCTGGTTTAACAAGAAAGAGTTGTTTCCCCTAAAGGCTTGAATCATGTATGGCCCTGTCCACAGATTATCAAATTTCCCATGCTTTCCCTTTTCCTCATTCCTGGCATCCCATCTTAACACCAAATCTCCTAGCTCAAAATCATCCTCTTTGGTTCGTTTGTCAAAGATCTTTTTGATGTTTTCTTGGACGACCTGTGTTTTGTTGAAAACATCCTCCCTATACTGTTGCAACTGGATCATTTGGTTGATCCTTCTCTATGAGTCATTTGGCTCAGCCTGTACCTCTTGAAGCAACTTCATGACAGGGACTCCCAAAGAAGTGGGTAAAACTACCTCTATACCGTAGACCAGTTGGTATGGTGACATACCAATTGACCTTTTGGTGGTCATCCTGTCAGCCCATAAAGCAAACACCAACTTATTGTGCCATGATTTCTTGTTTTCCTGCAATGTTTTCTTGATGATATTCACCAAAGTTTTGTTCGAGGATTCCGCCAACCTATTCCCTTATGGGTAGTAGGCTGTGGAATTCCCCAAACCAATGTGATACTGGTTGTAGAAATCTACGAGTTTCTTTGAGCGAAAGGCAACTGCATTGTCAGTTATAATCTTTCTAGGACAACCAAAACGAGACAAAATATTATTTTCAAGGAATTTGATAATAACAGAATCATTGGCTTGCCTGCTTGGTACTGCCTCAATCCATTTGGTAAAATAATTGGTGGCAGTAAGAATCCACCTATGTTGGCTTGAAGAAGGTGGATGTATTTCTCCAATGAAGTCGAGCCCCCATTGCTGGAAAGGGGCCTCAACTGAGATAGATTTCAGAGGTAGAGGAAGGAGTTTCCTTTAACCTTCAAACACTTGACACTGGTGACATGCTGTTACCTTTTGATGCACATCGACGAACAGGGTGGGCCAATAGAATCCAGCTCTGAGTATTTTGTTGGTTGTGACCTTCCATTTCAAATGGCCACCACATTCTCCTGCATGAAACTCTTGTAAAACTTTATCAGCTTCATATTTCAGTAAACAATTTAACAGAATACCTGCAGGATCTTTCCAATACAAATTTCCTTTTAGAATACAGTATTTCAAAGATTTCAACTTTAAAAATCTAGCTTTATTCTTAGTTAGACCAGGGGGAGCTTGTAAATTTTGTAAAACGAATATAAGGTCTGCATACCATGGAGAGTTTAGAAATACCTCTCTAACGTTTGGAGTCGCAATCTTGCCCTGTTCATCTACCACATCTAGAAAATTAATGTCAAGAGACTGGAAGTTAGATTCAACCATTAATTTAGCAAGGCCTTGGCCTTTGATTAGTTTTGTGGGCTTAATCTCTATATCGTATTCTAAAATGACAGCAATCCATTTTCCCCTTCTTCCATCAGGGTTGTCCTGTGTCAAAATATCCTTTACTACCGTGTTCATAACATAAGCTATGGTGTGGGAATGGAGAATGTAGACCCTAAAGTCCTTTATGGTCTTTACCAAAGCAAAAGCTTGCTTCTCCATGATCTTGTAATTCAGAGCAACGTCCCATAATGCTTTGCTAAAGAAAGCTATGGGTTGTTCATACCCTTCGTTGTTCTTCTGCAGTAACACCGCTGCTATAGTATGTTCATATGCGAAAGAAAAAAGATAGAAATCCTTAGTAAAATCTAGACTAATCAAGACAGAGGCTTCTGTAAGTCCTCGTTTGACTTGTTCGAAAGATTGTTTGGACTCAAAGTCCCATTTTATTTTTATGTCCTTTTTAAGCATGTTTGTAATGTTTCTGAGGAGTTCTACCAAATTGGGAATGAATCTTCACAGAAAGTTAATTCTTCCGATAAAAGACTGGAGTTCTTTGAGGTTTCTTGGGTGTTCCAAATTTAGTATAGCCTCGATCCTGCTAGGGTCTATTTTGATTCCCTCCTTTGAGATGATATGTCCTAGCAGTTTACCTTCTTCTAACCCGAAAAGTCACTTTTTAGGATTTAAAGAAATCCCAAAACTCCTACACTTCTCGAAGACTCGTTTGAGGTGCCTTAGGTGTTCATCATCAGATTGGGAAAACACAGTCACATCATCTAAATAGACGACAATAAACTTACCTAATTCTTCCACAAAGGCGATATCGATTTCCCTCTGGAATGTAGCTCCTGCGTTCATCAAACCAAAAGGAATTTTCACATACATGAAAGTGCCCCATGGTGTGGTGAAAGCAGTTTTTTCTTGGTCATCCAGGTGAACTAAGACCTGATTGTATCCCGAGAAACCATCCAGCAGAGAAATTCGATTGGATCCGACCACTCTTTGCAGGATGTGTTCCATTTTCGGTAAGGGGTAATTATCCTTCAGGGAGACTTTATTCATTATTCGGAAGTCTATGCAGAGTCTAATTTCCCTAGTTTTCTTACGTGTAGGAATCAGATTTGACACCCACTTGGAAAAACGTAGCGAAACTATGATCTTGGCATCGTACATTTTATTGATTTCTTTTTTGACTAGAGGGAGAAATTTGGGATTAATCCTCCTAAGTTTCTGCCTAAATGGTTTTTGGTCCTCTTTTATTGGAATCCTATGTTGTATGATACTGGTATCATAGGCTTTCAAATATTCATAGCTTTAGACAAATACATCCGAAAATTCTTTGAACAACTCAATGTATTTGAGTTTTTTCTTTGGGGGTAATGATTTAGACAATTTGACCATCCTAGGTTTCTCTTCAGTCCCTATATTACAGTCTTCTACATCTTGTCCATGGGCTTCTATTTTAGGTTTCTTGGCCACGTCATTAGAATCAAACAAGTCTTCTAAAGGAACTAGGCCTCTAGGTAAAACATTGTTTTTTAACTGTAAAACGTCAGCATCTACTTCGTCCTCGCCTAATTCTCCTGGATCTATGGTATTTACACTATCAATTTCAAAATTAGAATTATTTACATTTTCATATTCATTCTCTAAATCTATGTTTGTACATTCAAAATCGTTTTTGCATTGCAGAAAGTCTTCAATTTGGTCATAATTACCGAACACTTTCCAGTACCTGATATTGTTGGGAACTGTTGGCCTACATATCACCTCAACAGTATACAGACGAGTCGAGCGAAAAGGAATCTTACAGGTGGCTGCCGAGGTGGCCAATCCATCTGCCAGAATATTCTGTCCCCTTGGCATTACCTACAAGTCAACTTCATTAAAACACCTTAAAGCATCAAGAACAACATTCCTATAAGCTCTAAGATGCGGGTGTTTAGCAATGTAATCACCTTTGATTTGTTTGATTATCAATTCAGAATCACCTCTTACCATTATTTGTTTGGCACCAATGTTTTTCAAAAGCTTCAGACCGAGCATCAAAGCTTCATACTCAACAATATTGTTAGTACATTGGAAATTTAGTTTGTAAGAATGATTCTCTGAATACTTGTTTCTGTGATTATGCAGCGAGATGCCAGCTCCTGCTCCTTCTTTACTCACAGCCCCATCAAAATCCATGCTCCATAAATCAATGGGTAACTCTTCATTTATCACGTTCTTCATCTTTGCTACCTCAATGATTTCTTGACTTTCATCTTGACTAGATGCGTCTTCCATCAGTTGAGTATCTTTCTCTCCCGTGTCACCATCATTGTACAAGATAAATGAATCTAAATCAGAATGTGCAGAGTAAAGGGGATAATTGTGAGGCTTTTCTTGACTATTGACCATGTACTTCATCAACATTTCTCTGTACAGCCTCCTCTGTTTCCCAAACACTGGGATAGTGGCATAAGACATATCTACCTGCAGGGTTCCTTTCAACTTAGCCCCCCAAGACCGTGATAGCAACATTCCATACTTTGGTGGGATGTCTACAACCACCACATCCATTACCATGCTCTTTGCAGGAATCTGAACCAAAGTGATGCATAAGTATTTGATCAAACCAATACATTTAACTTTGTTGGAGTCAAATGAGTGTAAATCCTTGTATGGTATGGTTACCTCTAGTCCCAGCTTTTCCATTACTGCTTTAGGCATCAGATTGTGAGAGGCACCTGAATCCAACATAGCGTTATGAAAGATCAAGTCATGTATGTTCAGATTGATGTAAAAGGGAGCAACCTCACCCGTATCGTCTCGACCATCTACTTCAGGTCCGAAAAGAATCTCGGGTCGATCATCAGTAAGGTTCACAGTGTTTGAATGACTGGCTGATCCAATGGTTAAGGCTTTCGTACCTATGTCAGGTTTGATGGCCAGTGCTTTAATCACCTGTGAACGATAACCGCCTATGTTCATCAAATCTGTAAGTGGGATAAGAATTTTTATTTTGGCCAATTCCCCCTCTAGGCTAAAAGGTGTAGGAGCTCTACCTTGACTCATCGATTCTGGTTGGTCCACCATATTCTTTCGCTCAGAAGTACTAGGTGGATTAATAGGTGAAACTTCGGGCTGTGATAGACTTTTCAGAATGGTGAGATTTTTCTTCACGGAAGTGTCGGTATTACTCTTCTCAGAAGACTTTTCAGTGGTAGTCTTCTTAGGAGTCTTCTCAGCAGATGGCTCAGGGGTCTTCTCGGTCTTGGCTACCTTCTGTGTTTTGGTCATATTTTTCGGGGAATTTCCTTCTGTTTTCTTACTCTGCAGATTGTATTGACGGTGTACCTCCAAAATAGCATTTTCAAAGGCCTGTTGTTATGCGTCTTCAAATTCTTCACATACTTTCGTTTGATTTAGAAGAAAAATCTCCTGCTCTTCTTGGGTAAGAAAGATAGCTTCGTTGTCATGAATGCCCATGAGGTTGATGTGAGTGTCCTCCAATTCCTCAATTACTTCCCCCCCTTCATCAACATAGTTTTTTTGAAGGGGAAGTCTAATCTGCTGATCCGGGCCTCTCTGCTCTCTTTGATCCCTAGGATCTCTTTGTTTGATTTGAGGAGGGTTTCTCCTGAAATTGGGGTTTTGAACCTGAGGAGCAAGTGTGTTGTCCCTTGGAGGATTTCTGTTTGACACAGTCATTCTTTCCATCATTAGTTCCACTGCTCTGGTCAAAGAATCCAATTTGGAATCTGTGGTCGATGTGGAAGGTTCTTCTTTGATTGTGACTCTCCTTCCTAACCTTTGACGTGCCCTTTTCAACAATAGATTGGCCTCCACACTTATAGCACTTCTCTTCATGTCAGCCAAGGTGGTAGAATTTCTTTCTCTTAATTGGTACGACATATCAGCATCAAAACCATCAGGGAATTTTATCAACGCCAGGCCTTGTGGAGGTTTGATTTTGGCTGGGATTGCATTGTACAGGTTATTAAAACATGTGCAGTAATCCTGTACTGTCTCACCTTGATTTCTTTTTATACTCTCGTATTCAGACAATATCTGGAGAGGATTTTTCTTTACCTCCCATCTGTCAAGAAAACTCCTTTGAAAAGCGACAAGGTCAGGGATTGAGGCAGTAGGTAAATATTTGTACCATTTCTTGACGTCACCTGTCAAACTCTGGGCAAACAGTCGCATTTGAACGTCAGCCTCATCAACCTCTTGTAGGTAAAAATAGGCATTCATTTTGTCAACATGTTGTTGGGCGTTTAAAGTTCCTGTTGCATCGAACTATGGAAGTCTTGTCTGATAGTCTTGGGGCATGGCATGTAGCAGCGCAGCCAACACCAAAGGAGCATATCGAGCTGCCATGATGGGTGGAGGAGGTGGGAAGACCACCTGGATCGTCGATGAGGTAGCGACTGAAGGTGAGGACGAGGATGGACTGGATAGTACTGAGGGCGTGATTTGAGGTTTAGTCGTGGGAGACAGAACTTCGGGGGTTCGGGGTTGCAGGACAGTTGGGTCAAAGATGATTTCAGTTACAAAGATGTTAGACCGTGTTCTAACCAGACTTCGCTACGAAAAGGTATTGAGGTCAAGGTTTTGAGGAGTAGCTGGTTTCCCTGAAAAAGAAGGAGACCTATGAAGGGGAAAAAGACTCACTGAAACTTCAACTAAGGTCTATTTCCCGAGTAAATTTTCGGGGTTATCTATTACTATCGCAGGTTCTGGGTCGGGATGAGATCGAGTGTGAACTTTCTTTAGAGCCAGAACTCTTATATATATATATATATATATATTTTATTTTAGTTTTGTGAATATGAAAATAATATGTACAGAGTTAATCTACCTCTAAACATTACTTTCTTCTTAAATTCGAACTTTCATTTTAGGGGAAAGAAAACGTGAAATTATCAATTTTTTAGCTCTTCCCCAGCAGAGTTTCCATTATGTTAGCACTTGGTAAATTTCCTATAGGTTGAAAGAGAAAAAATCCACAAAGGTAACTTTATCCAACCACTTTTAAAGCTGGGATCTAGCCCTTCCAGCTTCAGAGAGGGATCTCTCTATATGATTCAACTATGTTTCAATTTTAGATATTAGGCTAGGTAAATAAATCTATAGGTTATGTTGTCAAAGTGTTTTTAAATTGGTTGAGACAGTCTACACCTCCATTGGGCTATGGGGTCTATATTTAATTAAATATGAAATACCACCAGAAATGAGAAAATAAGACTTCCACAGGGCGAGATAATATAAATCCTGCAACATACGTTACTCTTAAAGATAAATTTCAGAAAACAAAATGATCACAAAGAAAGAATAAAATTTAACTTAGAGAATAACATCACCAGTGAATACACGCAAGAATCCTGTAAAAGTGCCTCCTTTCCATTAATGGAAGATGTCCTCAAAAAATTGTTACAGTTTGATAGCTTTAGGGTGTAAAGATCAACAACCCTCAATACTTCGAAAGGTGAAGTATTTATAATTCAAATTACAACCATTCCTGTCATAACTGATCAGGACGTGCTCATTCTATTTTTATACTAACTAATTTAACTAATCAAATCTACTTTATGACTTGGTGCAATTGCACGTGGAAATACTGGGTAGACCGTTGATGAAGTCTTCTCATAACCTCATCTGACTGGACAGGTGACTAGACCTAGACAACTCATCTGCTAATCGAGCAGATCACAGAGTTCCTCCCATCTGATATGACTCAGCACAGTGACTTTGAGCAGTCTCCGATACACTTCGTCCATTTTCGTATACTTAGCGAATGTGGGCTTAGTGAGGAATATGTATCGAATCTCATGTTGGATGATGATGTCCAACTGAAGGGCATACAGGAAAGCTTTGTCGATGATGCTTCCTTGTATGCCTGCAAACTTTGAACTGTCCTTGGACACCTCAGCCAATCTCTTCTTGTAATCCGGGAGTGTCATTAGTTTATCATTAATGACCTTCAGACAAGGTAGGCCTTTCTTTTGGAGAGCATCAATATTATTGAAGAACCTTTGTACCCCTTGGTCCATGATCTGAACCTTTTCTTCCAGCTGAAGCATTAGAATTCTCTTGGTCCAGACTCTCTTGACCTCAAATATGGTCTCTGTTCTGTCTTCTATCTTCAGCTCTTCTAGCTCTTCTCTGGTCTTAGAATTTAGGAATTTGATGATATCATTTTCCTGAGTTGGTCTATCTCCCAATTCTACTATGATCTTCTCAATAGCCTGTTTACTCCTCTGGACCAACTTGTTCTGCTCGAACATGATTTGGATCATGGGCCAAATCTCATTTATGGAATTTGTGATGTCTGTCCATACATTCTCTTTGACTTCAGCCAATGTCTTCCCTGCCATTGTTTGCTTTTGGAGCTGCTGCAGTTCCCTCTTGAGCTGTTCAGTTACCTGATTTTCTTTAGAGAGACTGGTTTGGAAGGAAGTTTTGAGTTCTTAGAGGTTCTCAACTTCCTTCTTAAGCCTGTTGATTTATTTCTCTTGTAGGTTCATCTTTTCCATGGATTTGGCGAGATCGACTATCTCCGCTTGTGGTGTCACTTGTGTTGCGGATGGGATTGTTGTTACTATTGATGTGCTTGTCCCTGAGATTGGGATGGCAGTCATTGGAATGGCTTCCATAGACTTCAGTTGCTCTTTCTCCTTTAGCATTTTCTCCATTTCCGCTTCCATTTCTTTGAGCTAGGCATTCTACTCCATGAGAAGCTTGAGCATTTCGTCCTTCTCACCTTCTTTCTCTGCTATCTCCTTTGCCTATGAGTCCTCTGTAGGTGGGAGCTTCAGCTGTTTCCTCAAGGAAGCGATGTCTGCATTTTTCTTCTTTATCATCTCTTCAACAGCTTTGACGTTCGAAGGATCATAGCCGATTTTGAGAACCATCTCCTCCAACATTTTGATTATGTTGTCCTTTGCAAAAAAAGATATCTTCTCCAACTTGAGCTGTGTTTGAGCATTGTTGAGCGACACCTGTAATTTTTATGCAGAGGCAAAAGCATGTGCCAATGTGTGAAAAACCATCTCCCCTGTCTGTTTATGCAAATCCATCTGATCTACTAGATGCACGTCCTTCGTCTAGAACTCGAAGGTGGCTCTCTTGTAGTCTATGATTACCTTGGGATCTAGTACCTATGCCTATAGGAAGGCCATGTGCATCCTTCCTCTTTCTGTGTTGAATGCAGATAACAGTCTATGTTGCATGGTGGACGACTTCTTTCGAAACTGGGTGTAAGTATTGCTGGTGAGGGTCTAGTTCCTTTTCTTGATCAGCTCGTACTTCTCGAAAATGCCTAACTTGGGCCCAGTCTTGCCCGGATGAGTATCTAATGGAGAGTCTGTGGATTTTTTTGGCACTGTTGTGGTGATCTCCTTATACAGGCTTGAACCAAAAGGTGGAATGACAGGCTTGACCCTTGTGGTATGTGAAACTTCTTTTTCTCCAGTTGAACTAGGAACTGAGACTGTCCTAGGCCTCTTTGTGTGCAACTGGAACTCCTCGGATGATACCTCCGTGATAGACAGAGATGAATCATGTCGAGGCCTCTTTTCCTTAGGGACCTGGGGTGTGGTCATTTGTGGCACAGTGGTCGGGGGAACCTGCTATTCCACTTCGATCAAGGTGTCAGGCACCCACACCATCTGATTTGCAAATTTTTTGATCTCAGGCTTGGACTCATGAACATACTGGATGTTTTTATTTTTCACCCGCATTTATGAAATGATCTCATATGGATCATAGTGCCATGGGAAACTCAAAAAGAATTTCATTTCTTTCAACATTATGTCATCCTCTTCCCCGACGCCTCGACTGTTGCAGATGAAAGAGCCAATCTGCCCCTTGATTCTCAGTTGCTGCTTTTTCTTCAAGGAAACAAAATGAATGTGATATGAATTCATGATCTGCCTTATATACTCTAACACAAAGATTCTTACCGGCACATACTTTGGCAGCTTATAGGGTGCCAATTCGCAGCTAAAAACTCTGATCTCGGTGTGGTTTTGATACAGGTACCAATCACCTATCTTTGCGTTGTCTGAGAGATGTATAATTCTCTAGACCTCGTCATTTATTCATGGCTCGGGCCTGCCACTCAACATGCTTACCACAGGGTGGTAGAAAAGATCAATAAATACCTTGAAACTATACTATGTGGAGTTATTCTTTATCAAAGAAGTCCATGTCGTGACTGGCTGAGGCCTTCCATCTGCATCCATCTTTTGCATGGAGGAACTGAATTCATCCACTTGAAAGTAAAAAAACATGTATGCCAGTATAGACGAGTATATGAACATGCCCTCCGTGCCAAAATTCACGAACTGTTCGTGAATATTTTAGGCCAAGAAGGTGTTGTAATCAAATTGTGTTGTAGGTTTTTCATCATTGGAGAAAATGGATAGAAAACCCAGGATGGGCTCATCTACCCACTGGTCGGAATAGTAACCTAACAGGGCATAGAGAGAGGAAGTGACTTGGTTTCCCTTGGTGGAGAACATGGACGATGGGTAAGGTGTATTGGTGGAAGGGAATTGAGCGGAGGTGGGAAGGAACAACTCGAATATTTGAGCTCTCTGAGGAGAGGTCATCTTTTGATACAACTCTGTAAGGATCTCTAGGTTGAAAGGAGAAGCGGAATCGGCATGGGTAATTTGCATCATTTGGTCAATATCTTCGGGAGTGATGAAGAACAGGACGTCTCCGGATGAGGAGACGACGACCCTCTGGTCGGGAATATAATGGGCTTGGCATTTGAGGGAAAAATTGAGGAAGTGGTGGATCTCGGGAAAAAGGTACAGGGGTAAATTGGACTCCCAGAGTCCAATTTCGTCGCTCTGGTCTAGGAACACCTCCCTGAGCCATGACTGGAGGTCTGAGAAATTGAAATCCCATATGGTATCTGTGATCAATCTGTCTTTTTCGACCAAAGGTATTTTTTCCAGGTCGACAAGAGGTGGGAGAAAAGGATTCTCCTCTCCTTCTGCTTTTCTTGGCTTTGGTGCCATCTCTGCAACAGTACCTGCAATAAACACTAAGTTAGTGGGGTCGACTGACTGTGGAAGAAGGTGAAAGAAAAGAAATGGAGGTGTAATAGGTAAAATTTCTGGTGTGATGCATGAATAGTGAATGAAGGGGGAAAACAATAGTTTTATTTAAAACTTGGGTCAGTTGGGCGCAGGAGACAAGTCAGCAGGATAACGGGTAGGTTGTCCCGTAATAAATGGACAACGAGCCACTTGGGAGTGAGATGGCAGGTGACGGTGGCCAAAACATACGGACGGGTGACGTGGAGGCTAGGGATTGGAGGTAAAAGTCGCAATAGGGGGCCGGTCATGAGTGAAAAGGGTAATGGAAAGACCGCAGGGACTGACAACAGTTATGGGGTGGGACATAACTTGGGAACAAGCGGAACAAGTGGCATCAGTGGAAGATGACATCCCTGAGTGATGGAGGTTGTCAGATGGCATATGGTGAAAAGACTTCGGGACCAATAGATTTATGCCACCTATGACAAGGGGCCCGTCAGAGGGAAAATCCATTCCGAAACCCCCCCCCCCCCTTGATTAAAAGAAGAACATCAAGGGGGGTTCGAAAACCTTTTTNCCCCCCCCCCCCACTCCATTAAAGGCAGAACGGACAGGGGAGGTCCGGAATCAAATCTGGACCGTGGATTCAGGCGCTCTTTTCTGGACTGTCTAGATCTGCGCACATCTTATCATCGATTCTGGACCCCCCCGGTTAAAAGCAGAACGGTCGGGGGGGTTCGGAAAGCTTTGTGAGCCGTAGATCTAGGCGCCACGATATAGACCGTCAAAATGTGCAGGGAGCATAAACTGGGAGCGGAGAACACATGCGCTGGGAAAAAACTTAGGATAAGTGCGTTTTATGGGTTTTTTCCCCAAAATTTCAAAAAAACACCACCATGGGGTTTCAAACAAACTATTCTTAGGCATTTGAGACATGGTGTAACATCTTTCATCAAGCTAGTTTTATTGGGGTGAAACAAATGAAGCAACTAACCTACATGCTAACCTATCTTCCTAGGACAATTAACCTAGATTAAACAGTTGGGTTAAGAAATTACTCTAACCTAAGGGCTATCTGACCAGGATTAGACAGTCTGGTCAGAATTATTCACTACTCTAACCTAAGGACTATCTGACCAGGATTGGACAGTCTGGTCAGATTTATTCACTAACCTATCAAGATTAAATTTAAAAAGAACTTGGCCATGCTTGAAAGGTATGGCCAAGTTACTATTATTGCATGGAGCTTTCATTTCAATTCTTTTATGCCCTCTTTTTTTTCTTTTCTCTTTTTCTTTTAAATTTTTTTTTTTTCTTTTTTATTTTTCCTTTTCTTTTCAAATTGTTTGTAGAATGAAAAATCATTTGTCAACAAAAACATTAGATACAGATAATATCCCAGTCACCAGTTGATTCCCATAATTTATGGGGTGATCACACCATCTTTCCATCAAATTTTGGGATTTCTGCTGGATTTTTTATTGCAACAACTCGCAAAATAGGATTATGCATTATGGGATTGTTCATGAGTCTAGATAAATAGAGTAGCTCTAAAGTATCCAAAAATGGAAATTGAGTGTTCGTGAATGGATTTTGGTCTAAAGGTATTGGCATGTTGAGACTAGAATGACCGTATGTCCCTCCCATATATTGAATAATGATAGGAAAACAACCCCCTTGATAAGGATTCCCTATATGTATATAACCACCTTCCTTGTAGAAGTTTCCCTTTGGCATATAAGTACCCCCATTTTGAGGATTATTTGGGATATTGATGCCCACAAACAAATGATAATTATCGAGGATGTTAGTGCTCCCCAGAAAGGGTATGTTACTAGGAGAATTACTACTCCTAGGTAGTGGTGGGTTCCCTATAATAAGAGGATTTTTTCTTCCAAGGAAGGAAGGGATTCAGGGGGTATTTTTGTGCCCAACATTAGGGGTACATCAAGGGATGTTGTTTCCCCTGGGAAGGGAGTACCCCAAGGGAAGACAAATCCACTCACTAGGTTATCCACATAGAGTTTTCCTATTTTGTCTTGTGATCTAGAGGTAGGATTTTGACTAACGCTAAGATGGGAATTGGATGAAATTGGATGGAATATGGGATGACTCCAAAGAGAAAATGGTGCATGGGGTGGCGTAACGAGTGTATTTTCTGTGTCAGTTGTTGATGATACAGGTGGGGTTCTCGCTCCACCCAATGGTGATAACAATGGGTTTCCTATTCTGCTAAGTGATGATATAAGTGGATTCCCCAGTCCACTAGTTAATGGCATAAGAATATTTATGGGGGTACCACATAATATGGTTAAAACTATGGGAGAATTAATTGGAGTGGTAGAGGTAGCATCACCACTTGACATGAGTGTATTAAATTTTTTAAAATGATCATTATTAGAATTATATTTCTTCCCTAGGAGGTGGTGGAAAGAATCCGATAGAGGAGATTTGGAAGGAGGGTTAAGATGACTTTCACTTATAGTTACAACTCCATATGGATTGTCTCCTATTACAGGATCGTCCACATCAGTAGTATTTGTTTCTTAGAATGTTGAAATCATTCGTTGTATGAAAATGGTTGAAGGTCTGCGTAGTTGAGTATGGAAAATTGAGTGACAGTTTGAGAATGATGATAGGGTAGATTTCAAACAAAACATGCGGGGGATTCCATCTCAGGTTGAGGACAAGGATGAGCGATCAGTCATCAAAAAAATAGTCATTCATCTTGATAGGATATTTCCAGGAAAAACTTGACAATTCTTCTAGAATGATGATGGGGTTTATTACCAAAACATTTCTCACCACAAACACAAACAATGGATGAAGAAAAAATCAACACAAGAAAAACATACTACCAATAATTATGGAAGGATTACACTCAGTCTGGAAAAACAAGCACAAAACTATATAAAATTGGTTCTAAAGATCCATGCGTATTCAACACTTTCAGTGCAATCACATCGGAATGGTATTAGATGACATACAATGCAAGATACCAGATATATAAAATGTGCAGAACAGAAACGAAATGCTAGAAATAACAGAATAACAGTGAAATATCCAGCATAATCTTCACAATACACAGAAATGATATACGAAATAGCAACAGTAAAAGCACTTGAACAGAAATAGCACTTGATTCAGATAGCAATGTTCACAGGCCTCTTCGAGGGGGCAACCTCCAATCGAGCAGCGCTCTGTTACAATAATATCCAAGCTAGGGTTCTCAATACCCTCGACTCCTATTTATACTAAAAAGAAGCATATAGAGGAAGATCCTTCTAGAAG
>JASDQU010688655.1:40831-58148 GCA_032191745.1 Picea mariana
GATCAATGCCTATTCAATTGGGTGATGGAGTAAGGATCAACAATCAGGGGTTTCGAACAATATGGAAGAAGGAATAGTGAGGTTGTTATAAACATGCTCTAACCAACCACATGGATCTGCTTCAATATGTAGAAAACTAAAGGAGGGCCTTGTTATCGCACAAGTTGTAGGTTGGGCAAACTTTGACCCAACCACCAAATGGTGACAACTTAGAGAACACCTACCCACTGTCACCTTGGGCAAGTATTCACGTCACTTTAGAGATGAAGGAATCACCTCAAGGGGGGAATCTCGGGTAACCCTAGGGGGAAATGAGACGGAAAGTGGAATGATGGAAGTGTAGCCCCTATAGGTCAAGTTACTAAGCACGTAAGGGCTTGAGAAAGTCTTGATGGTAGCCAATGGTTGCCAAAAGATATGAGTACTTGCAAAGATTGATTGTACCTGCCCGAGACACAAGAACAAGCCAAGTATATGTGTATAATGTTAGGTGGACAAGCAAGTTAAGCTTGTTGTCCCTAATTGCAGCAGTAAACAAAAGTATATATCATCAACAAAAAGATATATACAAAGATGCAAAATAAAGTTGCTCAAAACTTAGTGAAAAGTACAAGAGACAAGCAAACAAATTGACTAGTTTAGCTCAAGAAGATAGCATAGAACTTTAGCAACAATGTAAGGTTGTTGTAAACAAATTATGCAGAAATAACTATCAGCCTTATGGCTGTAACAAACAAGTTATTACAACAGAGAAATCAACCATCAAAACTTGCCAACAATCCACCCAAAAAGTGCGCTAGCCTTAGTAGATTAATGTTGCAAACTTTTAGCAACTTTCAGCGGTTGAGGAGTGAGTTATGATTGAAAATGTAAACCCTAAAAGTAAGATGATGTCACCCCTTTAGGGGACATTTTGGCATATGTGACAAGTTGTTGAAGTTGGGGATAGAACGTTTGGCCTCCAAAGGCCCTCTCTTCATGCGCTATGGCCTTCTCCCTCAAGTCAACGTGCTCTCTTCATCAATTGATGCCAAGTGTCAATGAATAACTCTATCACCACCAAATCCTAACTCTTTTTCATTTATAACTTACTTTTCAACCGTCAGAATTTGCTTAGAGTTTGCCACATTTATCTACTTGAGCTAGTGCAACTTTTGGGTGGATTCTTTGTGAGTTTTGGTGGTTGGATTTGTTGCTGTAACAACTTGTTTATGAGAGCCATAAGGCTACAAAATATCTTTACAAATGTTTTTTTATTACAACCTTGTTTCATTGCTAAGGTTTTGTGCTTTCATTCTTGAGTATCACTAGTGTTTATCTAACTTATCTCTAGCATGATTTGTTGGAATATTAGCAATTGTTTTGCAACTCTAATACTTATTTCTTTGTTGATATACATTGTTGTTTAACGCTGCAATTAGGGACAAAAATCTTAACTATCTTGTCCACCTAACATTATACATATATGCTTGACTTGTTCATGTGTCTCAGGAAGGTACAACATTCTTTACAGATGTTCTTGTCTCTTGGCAACCATTGGCCACCACCAAGACTTTTCCCCAAGCCTTTCCACATTTTTTATCTTGACCTTTAGGGGGATTTTACTTCATCTCTTCACTCCCCATCTCATTCCCCTAGGGTCACCGAGATTCCCCTCTTGAGGTGGTTCTATCATCTCGAAAGTGACGGGAATACTTGCCTAAGGTGACAGTGGGTAGGTGTTCTCAAAGTTGTCGCCATTTGGTCGTTGGGTCGGGCTTTCCCCAACCTACAACTTGTGTGATAACAGACCCTTCCAAAGATGCTCCTCATAAGGAGCACCAAATCAACAAAGCAATAACGTGCAACCATGAACAATTAAGGGATAATCACATGTGAAACCATGAAGTAGACAAAGTAGGAAGCCTTCTATATAGAGTGAACAACCAATAATGCATTATTCTTCATTTCTAATTTCACCATAAGAGTAAGAAAACCCAAACATGTCACACTTGATTTTCATTCCTAACTAGCGAAACCCTAAAAAATAGAGTGAACAACCCTAACCAGAAATTTACAACTAATATCATTTGATAGGTACAATGATTACAACAAGGCAAGGGGAGGGTTTCACCTCAACCTTAACATCTTTTTATTGGAGAAAACTTGCCATTCTTCAAAGATTACACTAGCATATTTGTACAAGTAATTTCTAGGCATAAAATAAACTGCAAAAAAAATAAAAAATGATCAACCTCACATTGAAATGTTCTTAACTTTTTCCTCCCTAAAGATGTTTAACTAAGTTTGGAGGGGAACTCAATGAACTCCCATAGCTCTAACCACATCACTAGAAAATGAATATTTCCTCTGTTTATACCTTCCTCCATCCCAAATTAGGGCTTCATCCATCTAGGGTTTAAAGAGGTGAAAATAATAATTCAACCCATAGAAAGGTACCTACCTAGGGTGCACCTTCCTAGATTGTCTTCATGGGTCATTAAGGCCTCTCAAAACCTAGAACCTCTTATATATCTCCTAAACCCTAGCATTCCCCTTCATGAGTGAAAATGGTGCCTCACCTGGTCTTCTTTAGGATTATAGACCTAATTTTGACTTGGGCTCTCATTCATTTTTGCATAGGTCGACTTGCTACATGTCATCACTCTATTTCTTTAGAGTATTCCTTTATTCTTTGTTTAAGGGCTTAAACAATATCAATTATGCCACATGGCATGTACTCATACTAAAGACTCTCCTCCAAATATGTAGAACCTTGCCTTGAACAATGTGTAATGTACCAAATATGTCTTGAGGGTGAAACGTGCCTCCAAATATGTGGAATCTACCTTGGATGATGTGTAATTCCCCATAAGTCAATGTAATATCCTTTAAATGGATTCTTGCACAAAATATCCCTCCTATAAGGGGCTAGACTCATGATCAAGCAATTGATATACTCCCTTGAAGTGAACGACTCCTGATCAAGTGACCTCATTTGAAGAAACAAGTGCACTTATTACAACATGGACTCATCCAAGCTAGAGTGTTCCTCTTCTACCCTCTTTCCTTGCAACTCGTTATGTTCTAGGCATTTTATGAGATAGGGTGTTTGCTCTCTTTGTTGTCCTTCATGCTCTTAACCTCCCATGTGTAGGGTGTTCCTACTTTTCGTTGTATTTGACCTCTAACTCCCCTTAAATCATGCTATGGGGCCCTAATATGTTAGGGTGTAATGACCCCCACCTCTTGATGAAGAGGGTTGGAGAGACTCAATAGTCTAACTTTCCCCACTAGACTATAGTCTCTGGCATATTGGGGACAAAGTCAACCAGAAAACGTAATATACTGAAATTAAGTTGACTTTGTGGAATAAGGGTAACTCAACAAAGAAAAAGAAAAGATGAGTTAAGTTAAGAGTTAACCCTAGGGGTAAACTAACTCAATGGATGAATAGATTGGAGCTATAAAGGAAAGGGCAAGGCACACTCCTTATTCGTTCTAGATTATTACCTTATTTGCATTGGAGCTCTTGAGCACAATCAGTTTTGAGGGTTTTGAGTCTAAAACCCTAGAGATCATCTCGGTGGTGAAAGATTCCACCTTTCTTGATCCAAGCTTGGTCTCAGAGGTGAAACAATCCTCCCCCACCATTCTACAATGTTGCAGGTTGGTTCTACATGCAAATTCCGGGTTGGGGTGCAACCCAGGGGGGTTTCCAGATAGGGGGGCGCACCACCTTGGAGATATTGGTTCGATCTGAAGGAAAGAGGAGGCATTTTGGAAAAACAACACCTGGGTTCTCTTCATAGGATCCCTGACATCACTCTTGGTCTATTTCAAAGGAGTTTATCTTCGCAGTTTATTTCTGGGAGCTTGGCACAAATTGGAGAGGAGGGCGCATTGCAGATAGTTGTTTTCAGTGTTTAGAGGCTCAGATCTTCATAGATCGGCTTGAGACTTAACCATCTTGGTAGCATTGGCCCGATCTACGTTCTAGTAGAGTTTGGTGATATTTGGAGGCTCCTAGAGGGGAAAACGTACCCTCGACTTTATCAAACCAGAGGGGCACAATCCAGTTTAGGGATTGCTTAGTTGGAGTAGCAGGACTTCTCAGATCAACTTGAGACTTGGTCCAGAGGTTTCTATCAGCCCGATCTACATTCCAGGAAAGTTTGGAGGGATTTGGGGGTCAGGAAATATAGGGCTAAAACTTGAGGGTTTGGCAGCGTTCAGGCTAGGGCACAACTCAACCAGTTGGGGAGGTTTTGCAGTGTATCAACCAAGTTCTCCTATATTCAATCAGAGGTTGCTTGTTGGAGGCCTTTGGAGGCTTGGATCTCTTCTTAGACAACCTTTGGGAGGCACTTATCGTTGTATTGTTATTCTTATTGTATCGGTTGGCATCCCATTTTGATATTATTGGGGCTTTCTTCCAGATCTGAAGATCTCTTGTATACAAGATCTCCTTACTATCTAAATAAAGGTCAGATCTGACATTGTTGGTTCTCTACGGGTGTTCTCATATCTCTTGTCTTGTTTATGATTGTATGCTTCATATATATTGGTCAATGCACATCTTTACGGATACAGCTACACACATATAAACAAACATAACAAACAATAAATAGTTAGTGTTCCGAGCAAAAAAATTGGCTCAGGAACATTACGGTGGTATAAGAGCGTTGATCCTCCCAACCAGTGGGGGTTAGCGCATGCATAAGTTCAGTGGCACTTACATGGGCAGACACAGGAATCAGACAGGTGAGACAGAGGCTGAAATGGAAGGATCAAGTGAAGACAATGAGCCACAGATTCTAGCAAGGTTCGCTAAGGAGTTGCAACACTCCATAAACGTGACACAGAGCACCTTTATGCATCATCTACAGGAGAACTAGGAAACAATACGCAAGGGACAGGTGGAAATGACAAAGACTCTGAGAAAGGTAAATGAAAGCCAGGAGAGGTTGTCACAACTCCCGATGCAGATGACTCATGCAGGGAAGGGTTCATAAGTTTATGCCAATAGAGAGGCTAGTGGATCTCATGGAGGGGCTAGACCTCAACATGAGCACATCCCCCATTATCACATTGAGGGACAGAGCTATGGAGGAGGTGCACCCCAAGGACATACACAATAGGACCACCCCTAGGCCCTATCTACCTACATTCTTGGATACTCAGCCACATCACAACTATGAGGATGATTGAGGATAATTTTGAGCAGTATGCCAGGGAGTATCATGCCTTAAGTGCAGGGTTTCAAAGGCAAGTCATGCTAGATCAGTATTGCGGGATCAAATTCCAGGGCAAACCAAAACAATATCAAAGGCCCAACTATGAACTGGAGCGTAGAGCAGGAAAAATAGAAATCCCTTATTTTGATGGATCTGCTACGGTGAGAACACAAGCATGAGTGCAAAAGATGGATACCTACTTACAACTTAACCCCGATGAAAGAGATGGATGCCATCAAATCTACCACCATGTACTTAGATGACAAGACTCATGATTGGTGGTACCATGGGTTGACCACATTGGGTGACAATCAAATTACATATTTGACCAGGGGGATCCGAAGCTACCTTTTAGGGAGCTCACACAACTCAGACAAATAGGATCACCAGAGGCTTACATAGAAGAGTTCCAGAGGCTAGCAATGATGGTATAGGATGTGTCTCAAGCGAGACTTATGATGCTCTTCACAGAAGGGTTGATGGAACCCTTGAGGGGTTGGGTCAAGGCCTTTAAGCCTACCAACTTGCGTGATGCCATCTAGAAGACCAGAGACTTAGGTTTGGAAGCTAAGACGATATTCGCCCCTAGACCTCCCAATCAAGGGGGTAGAGATCAAAGACCGCCTATGAACCAAGGAGGGAGAGACCCAAGGGGATTTGATCGAGGAAAGGGTAGGATGGATGAGCCCACTAGGAGGGAATTGAGGAGTAAGCAGTTGTGTTTCACCTGCAAAGAACCATGGGACCCAACACACAAGCGCATGGGTAAGGGAAAAGCCCACTACATTGAGGTGATCTCAGATGATGAGGAGGATGAAGATTTTGGCCACCTGCAGAAAATGGAGGCCGAAAACCCAGGATAGACAGAAGAGGAAGATGATAGTCACGACCTTACAACAGATGAGAAGTTGACCCTTGCATCCATCAACAGGGTACCTAAATTCAACACCTTCAGGATGAGAGGAGTGCTACAGGGGCAGAAGGTCTCAGTTCTCATTGATGGAGCTGCCTCACACAACTTCATTAACTCAGCCTTACCGCAAAGAAGGCACATACCACCAATGGAATTTGAGGGATTTCGTGTGGAGGTAGCAGGTGGATGCACCATGCCTTGTGATAGATACATCCCAGGAATGAAACTTACTTTGGGCAGACATGATTTGGAATAGGATTTCTATGTTATGGACCTTCCAGACACCAACACCATCCTGCGAGTACAATGGCTTAGTACATTGGGGCCAATCACCACAAATTACAAAACCATGGAAATGTCTTTCACAGAAGAAACAGGGAAAAAGGTGGTTCTCAGAGGTATGAAAGGAAACACACCAAGGGCGGTGACAACAAAGTGCATGGAGGCCATCTTTCGAAGGGAAGACATCGCTTATGCAGCAGAATGCAAAATTTTAGTCAGGGTAGACAAGAAGGGGGAAACACACTACGCACCAAAGATCAAGAAAATAATGGATAGGCACATCAAGGTCTTTGAGCCTATACCACAAGGGGCATCGCCAGATAGGGAATTTGAGCACATCATAGAGTTGGAGGAGGGTGCAAAACCTATCATTACCACTCCCTACAGGCACCCCAAGAAATACAAGGACAAAATTGAAAAGGCAATTAAGGATTTGTTGGATATGGGTCACATCAGGTCGAGCTCCAGTCCCTTTGCATCTTCAGTAGTGTGGGTGAAGAAGAAAGATGGAACAATGTGCATGTGCATTGACTACAGGGCTCTAAACACGAAGACCATCAAAAATAGATATCCCGTCCCATAGATTGATGAGCTATTGATGAGCTCCATGGGGCAGTATATTTCATTAAGATTGACTTGTGCTCTAGCTATCACCAGATAAAGATGAGGGAGTAAGATATTTCCAAGACTTCATTTCAGTGTCACTATGGACACTATGAGTTTGTAGTCATGCCTTTTGGGCTTACTAATGCACTAGCCACCTTCCAATCGTGCATGAATCATTTGTTCAACAAGAAGCTAAGGAAGTTCTTATTAGTCTTCTTTGATGATTTATTGATCTATAGCAAGACTTGGGAGGAGCACCTTCAACATGTGGAATAGATTTTGGTTATCATGGAGGAGCAATCCTTATCTGCTAAGGAGTCCAAATGTGAATTTGGGATGACAGAGGTCCTTTATTTAGGACAGATTATTGGAGTGAAGGGGGTACAGGTACACCAAGAAAAGATACAAGCTATCATCTATTGGCCCACACCTAATACACTCATCGAGTTGAAGGGGTTTTTGGGTATCTGCTGCTATTACATGAGGTTTGTCAAAGTTTTTTCTCAACTTTGCGAACCTTTGACCGATTTGACCCATAAAGGGGCCTTCAAATGGAACCTAGAAGCGCATGCCACCTTTGAAAAATTGAAGAAAGTGATGAGTACATGCTCGGTATTGGCCCTACTAGATTTCGCACAACCCTTCACTGGAGTGTGATGCATTAGGGGAAGGCATTGGAGCAATACTTATGCAAAACAAGCACCCAATTGTTTATGAAAGTCGAAAGTTGAGAGGTCCTGATCTCCTCTACACCATCTATGACAAAGAAATGCTAGCCATCATGCATGCATTGGCTAAGTTCAGGCAGTATTTAGTCGGGGAAAAATTTGTAGTAAGGATAGATCACAACAGCCTCAAGTACTTCCTAGATCAGAATGACTTGAATTAAAGGAAACAAAAGTGGGTGAGCAAAAACCAAGCATATGACTTTGATATAGAATTTGTCAAAGGGAAGAATAACGTGGTAGTAGATGCTTGTCCAAAAGACCATCAGTTTATACCATGACCGACATTTCAGTGGACTGGAAGGCCCGCCTCTTGGTGGAATATTCAAAGAACAAATTTTCTTGTGAAGTGATGGATGGGCAGGTGCTAGATGACAATTTCTGGATTATGGATGATATCATTTACTACAAGGGTCGAATTTTCTTGGTTCCCGAATCAGCCTTTAAGGCGAACGTGTTATAGGCATGCCATGATTCACCAGTAGTAGGGCACCAAGGGTTCGTCAATACATACAGACAGGTACGAGAGAGGTTTGCTTGGAAGGGTTTAAAGGAAGGTGTGATGAGCCACATTAAGGAATGCAACACTTGCCAAGACAACAAAGATGAACACACTCACCCAACAGGACTACTACAACAACTCCCCATTTCGAAGCATAAGTGGCAAAGCATATCCATGGATTTTATCACAGGGTTGCCCAAGGTTCAGGGCAAGGACTGTATTTTTGTAGTGGTGGACAGTTTGACAAAGTTTGCACACTTTTTTTCCATTGCCACAGATTTCAGTGTAGCATAGGTTGCAGACCTATTCTTCAGGGAAGTTTTCATATTACATGGGCTACCCGAAACCATAGTGAGTGACAGGGATAGCAGGTTCATGAGCACTTTCTGGCAGGAGCTCTTCAGGCTAGTAGGTATGACCTTAACACCTAGTACCAGGTATCACTCACAGACGGATGGCCAAACAAAGATAGTCAATAAATGGGTTAAAGGCTACCTCGGGAATTATTTGGCGGGACATTAAAAAGCACGGGTCAAATGGATTCACTTGAAGGAATATTGTTACAACACCACTCATCATATGTTCATTGGTATGCCACCATTTAGGGCCTTATACAACTATGACCCTCTCTCATTTGTAGAGATTTCCTTCGGTGACAACAGGGTTCCCATGGTTTAGGACTGGATTCAACAGAGTCAGGATATCCTCAGAGAATTGAAGGATCACCTACAGAGGGCACATAATCAACAAAAGGTATAGGCAGACAAGCACATAGTTGAGCGCACCTTTGAGGTCGATGACTTGGTTTATTTGAGGCTCCAACCGTACATACATGCATCCATTAAGAGAAGTGGCACAGAGAAGCTACAACCCTGTTTCTTTGGTCCATACAGAGTCAACATGAGGGTAGGAGTTGTGGCATATGAGTTGGATCTACCATAGGGCAACAAAATACATAATGTCTTTCATATTTCGTGTTTGAAGAGGGCCATCGGCAAGCACATCATTCCTATTGAGGAATTGCCACCCATGGATGAAAAAGGACAGTGGGTACTAATACCAGAGGAGATGCTTGAAGTCAAGGAGAGAAAGCTAAGCAAAAGAAGCACTAAGAATATTTGGTTAAGTGGAAGAATCTACCCATGGAGGATGCCACGTGGGAAGGGGAGCAGTTGATCCAAGAGATAGGTTGAGAATTGCTTGTCGGTAAGCAATTTCTAGCAGGGGAGACTGTAATGTCCCCCACCTCTTGATGAAGAGGGTTGGAGAGACTCAATACTCTATCTTTCCCCACTAGACTATAGTCTCAGGCATATTGGGGACAAAGTCAACCAGAAAACATAATATTCTAAAGTTAAGTTGACTTTTTGGAAAAGGGTAACTCAACAAAGAAAAAGAAAAGATGAGTTAGGTTAAGAGTTAACCCTAAGGGTAAACTAACTCAATGGAGGAGTAGATTGGAGCTATAAAGGAAAGGGCAGGGTGCACTCCTTATCCATTCTGGATTATTATCTTATTTGCATTGGAGCTTTTGAGCACAATCAGTTTTGAGGGTTTTGAGTCTAAATCCCTAGAGATCAACTTGGTGGTGAAAGATTCCACCTTTCTTGATCCAGACTTGGTCCTGGAGGTGAAACAATCCTCCCACACCATTCTACAATGTTGTAGGTTGGTTCTACATGCATATTCCAGGCTAGGGCGCAACCCAAGGGGGTTTCCAGATAGGGGGGCGCACCACCTTGGAGATATTGGTTCGATCTGAAGGAAGGAGGACGTATTTTGGAAAAGCAACACCTGGGTTCTCTTCGTAGGGTCCCTGGCATCAATATTGGTCTATTCAGGAGGAGTTTGTCTTCACAGTTTATTTCTGGGAGCTTGGCATGAATTGGAGAGAAGGAGGGCACATTGCAAAAATTGGTTTTCATTGTTTGGAGGCTCAGATCTTCATAGATTGGCTTGAGACTTCACCATCTTGGTAGCATTGGCCCGATCTACGTTCTGGTTGAGTTTGGTGATATTTGGAGGCTCTTAGAGGGGAGAACGTACCCTCCTTGACTTTATCAGACTAGGGGGGCACAATCTAGTTTAGGGATTGCTTAGTTGGAGTAGAAGGACTTCTCAGATCAGCTTGAGACTTGGTTCAGAGATTTCTATAAGCCCGATCTACATTCCAGGAGAGTTTGGAGGGATTTTGGGGTCAGGAAAGAGAGGGTCAAAACTTGAGGGTTTGGTAGCATTCAAGCTAGGGTGCAACTCAGCCAGTTGGGGAGGTTTTGCAGTGTATCGACTGGGTTCTCCTATCTTCAGTCAAAGCTTGCTTCTAGGAGGCCTTTGGAGGCTTGGATCTCTTCTCAGACAGCCTTTGGGAGGAACTTATCTTTGTATTGTTATTCTTATTGTATCAATTAGCAACCCATTTTGATATTATTGGGGCTTTCTTCCAGATCTGAAGATCTCTTGTATATATGATCTCCTTACTATCTAAATAAAGGTCAGATCTGACATCGTTATTTCTCTACTAGTGTTATCATATCTCTTGTCTTGTTTATGATTATATGCTTCACATCTATTGTATGCTTCAGATCTATTGGTCAATGCACATCTTTATGGATACACCTACAAACATATAAACACATATAGCAAACAGTAAACAGTTAGTGTTCCGAGCAAAAAATTTGGCTCAGGAACATTACATAGGGTGTTCTCGTTTTAGGGCCCCTTTTGTCCACCATGCCATGTTTGCAAAATGGAGTCCCTTGGTGCAATGTGCCGCCATATAATCTCCATCAACCTGTGATTGCTATTGAACTCCAAGGGTATTCTGCTATACTTGGTGAGAGAAGAAAGTCCTAAGAAAATGGAGAAGGCCCATGCAAATGTGAAATGAGCCATGCATTTTTAAGGGGTAACAAAGTTATACAATAAAGAAAGAACAATTGAATTAGAAAATAAGTACATGAAAACAAAATCATTCCCCTTAGATTATCTTTTGTATGTATTCTTAAGGTAACATCTTCATTTATCAGTCTTGTTAGAGGTGCTAAGGTCATACTTAGTAATGGGAACCTAAGGGACAATACTAGCATATCGACTTACACAAAGCCTTACAACTTATGTCACACACATAACTAACGTGCTAACTAATTCTAACTAAACAAGTAAAACTAACAATTAATCTAGATCTATTAGCTAAAAGACAACAATATCAAATAACCCAATCAATTAGTTATTCTACTCTAACTAGTGTGCTAAGCAAAGAGATGAGCAATTGAGAAAACATCAATATAGTTGGTGGTTAGATAGGGAGCAAATTTTTTTGTTAATACGATATAGAGAAATAGATACAAAACTTTGAAATTGTTGTAATTAACATAATGCATAATAAAGCACGATAAACTTGCATAGACAATGTACACCAAATGTTGATGTGAAACACCTCTCCAAAATGTATTATTACTATTACACAATAACTCAGATAGGTTAGAAACCAAGAGAAAAGAGAGATAAATAGCACAATGAGATATGTATAATAGAAACACAAAACACACATAGAGCCAATATTTACCTTGGAAACCCTTAACTGAGAAAACTAACATCATAATAGATATTTATTATTTCCTTGTTCAATCTCACCAAGCTAGCCAAACACCAGGCCAACACTGGCCACTTGAGGCATCTTACAAGAGTTCTTCAAGCATTTAAATAGGCTTCATCACATCAAATACCATGGGCCCGTAAACCACCAATTGTTAAAGGTTTTTTCTTAAATCTTTGTGGTTATAGGTTTGTTCTCAAATCTTTGTGGTTAAAGGTTTGATATATGATGAAACAAGGTCATAGAATTTCTTCGAATTTTTGCTTTTGTGTTTCCATTGTTGAATATCCATCTATCGGTGATTGATTGAGTCAGTGCTCGATAATTTGATGTCACAATGTCTTCTTTTGATTTCATGCATTGTTGTAACATTGTCAATTTGTTATAGTTATTGCTTCTTGATAGTATAATGTTGAATAACTATTCTTCGACTTATAGTTCCATAAATGTTCTTGATTGTTCATCCTTCAAATTGAGGATGTTTCTTTGATCTTTCTTATAGCCTTTCTTGGTAATGAGGATGTTGATAAGGTTGCACCTTTGATAGTTTTTCTTCGTTATCCACACCTTTCATCAATTTTTTTTGGGTATAATGATGTTTTGTTTTTGGAAGTGATGGTTAAAGTTTGTATTAAAACGAGTTGTGGTTGAATTGTGCAATAGTGAGTTACAAATAGAAACAAGAAATCAAATATTTGGAGGAGTCTCCTACTCCTGTCTAGGTTGGGAAATTTCCAACTATTAATTTTTTTTTCCTTCCAGAAAATCTTATTACATCAAGATTACATTAGTAAAGACAATTAAATTGAGAGAATAAAAGAGTATAAAAGAAATATAGAAATAAATCATATAGGCTATCCTTTGTTGAGGTGGATGACACTTTTTTCTTCTTGACAATTGCTATCCATTACTCTCATGAGTCTTGGAATAATGTTATAGGCTCTTGATGTTCCCCTTCTACTTGATCAGGGGCATTGTTCCTTCATTTTTGGGGGGAGATTCTAGAAGATCCAAGATCTCTTGTTTGGCTTCGTAATCCTCAACTTGATCAACACAACTTACTTGGGTCTGGGGGGTGATTACGATAGCTTGTGTTGTTTCTAGAAGGGGAGGTAAAAAGGGCAACCTAGCTTGTTGAGGGAACTATTGCCAAGAATCTGTAGGTGGAGTGGAGGGGGATGATTCTCTCCTCCTTGGATGGTTTCATGCTCAAAGATGAGTGTATCTCCTAGGTTGATTGTGGCATGGAGGGATGAGTGAGTGATGGAGGATCCTTACTAATCAAGTGATGCACTTTTATCGCTTTGTCCTACCAAGTGGGTTTTCACTGATATTTCTTTGTTTTCCCAACATTTAAAATCTTGGTACGATGGACGACAATTTTCCATATTACTAAGCGTGCCTTGCATTAGAAGGTGACATGTTCATATTCTAGTTGTTGGTGCTAGATACAGTCTTTTGTGACCAATTTGATTATGATAGAAATCCTTTGCTAAAGTCCATATCAACACATGTATGCACATGTTGTGATATATGATTGTTCTATTTCCTCATACTTGAAATGGAATTTTCNATTCTCTCCTCCTTGGATGGTTTCATGCTCAAAGATGAGTGTGTCTCGTAGGTTGATTGTGGCATGGAGGGATGAGTGAGTGATGGAGGATCCTTACTAATCAAGTGATGCACTTTTATCGCTTTGTCCTACCAAGTGGGTTTTCACTGAGATTTCTTTGTTTTCCCAACATTTAAAATCTTGGTACGATGGACGACAATTTTCCATATTACTAAGCGTGCCCTACATTAGAAGGTGACATGTTCATATTCTAGTTGTTGGTGCTAGATACAGTCTTTTGTGACCAATTTGATTATGATAGAAATCCTTTGCTAAAGTCCATATCAACACATGTATGCACATGTTGTGATATATGATTGTTCTATTTCCTCATACTTGAAATGGAATTTTCTTAGAGAATCATAACCCAAAAAATACAATGGGAGTTTAGGCCATTTTACCAAGACAAAAATAATGGAGAGGGTGTTTGAAGTCAGATCAAAGGTTGGGTTAAGGGTTTCATACATGGACCTAATTTACCATAGAATCAAGGGCTCAAGTTGTTGATCCAATCTTTGTCCTCAACTAGGTCAAATTCCACTATAAACGGACCTTTTGAACAAGGGTAAATGTAGTCTTCTTCTTTGATTTCTAGTTTCTAGGTACAAGATATCCATTGGTGAAGGTTGGTTAAGTTTGGAAAAAGGTCGTTAAATCTACAAATGATACCATTATCTTTGTAAATTATTTATTTTTCCACGACATCTTCTACAATAGCAATGAACGATGTTGGTGCTTCAATAACCATACAAATTCTAGGATATTGGAGGGGGTTTCCTCTAGGGTCCCCTTTTAGCACCAAATCTCTAAACATTAGTCGAGGAGTCACTACATCGGAAGAGGGGAGCTTACCTGCTCCATTTGAAAGTGAAAAACATGGTAGTAAATTGGTCGGGAGATTGGATGTTGGAGATACCCCTAAGATGAACAATTTGGAGGCCATTGTTTTGTTCACGTAGTCGGCTTAGAGGAGTGAATTTGCTTCAATAGTTGAGTAGATTGAAGAGGCATTGTTAGAAGTTGTCCTGAAGATTTCCATATCATGTGGTAGTGAGTAAACCCTAATTGTCTCCATCATGGTGTTAAGATATTTAGATATTTAGGAGTTAGTTAAGATAAACTTGGTTTAATGTGTCTTTATGAGAAGTGTGTTTCTTTAGTGTGCTTTTGTAACTAACTAATTCAGTGGTCACAATTATGTTCTAGACATAAAATGTCTGATGATTCAACTTCTCCTCAATATTAATGCCACTTGATCCATGGTTTAACACTTGAGTGGTTCATGAGCTCAATTTGAAGAGCATGTAGGGTCATTTGTTGGTAATCAATGTCGAGAGATGTTCATCATTCATTTTTTACATTAATATATTGTCTCAAGTGATTGTATTAGTTAGGGCCATGCATTGTTTCCCTCTTTGAGGATTTTAACCACATAAACATTGGTGCACTAATCTTTGATTTGTGTGTGATAATTGGTGCACTAATATTTGATTTGTGTGTATGATCGTTTGTCTTAAGGTTGTTTGTAAGGAAACAAGGATTTTTGGAGTGAGCATGCACTTTTAGAAACTTGAAAGTAAAAAAAAGATTAATTTCTCCTTTGTAACATTTAATACAATTTTGTTATAGCTCCCCAATTGGAAGTTACTTTTTCAAAATAGAGGTATTGAGTTCAAGTTTTTCATTTTTAAGTTACCTTTTGTAAAAATGCACTCAACTTAATTTATAAAGTAACGTTAATGTAAAATGTATCTCACTCGAAGGTATAAAAGTGAATCACTTAAGTCATAAAGTAATCTTATTGTTATTCTTTATAAAATGAACTTTATTTTAAGTAAAACTCACTTGTATTATAAAAGTAAGTCACTTAAATTATAAAAGTAACTTATTTGTAAAAGTGAACTTCTAGAACAAAGTTAAAGGAGGGAAATTGTTTTTATACTTTTTACAACTTAGCTGCCTCATTGTACACCCACTAACATGTGGGCCAACCTCCATTTACCATGTGGCACCTTGGTTGACATTTTGACCTTTTATTCCCTTTTGTATACAAGACAAATTTGCTATCCACGGTCAATTTTTAATGTTCTTTCTATCTCAACAATTAACTTTTGTTTTTAGAGTAATCTTACATCCATATTGTAATATGGCTAGTTCAAGTGCTATCTTGCTTACAAACATAAATTATTTCACTTGGAAATCTAGTATGGAGGATTAATTGAGAAGTAAGGGCCTTTATGAGGTCGCCATGAGAACAAAAGTTGCCCCCAAAGATGCACTAAAGAGAGTTGAATGGGACCAATGAAACAACTTAGCATGTGAACTCATCAGGGTTTCAATCTCAAATGAATTGATGTTTGATATTTAATCGATTGAAACTCTCGATGTTTCTTGGATGAAGTTGGAAAACGTGTTTAGTAACCACAACCAAATTAAAAAACACCACAACTTGAAAATAAGTGGATTGTTTTGAGTCAGTTGCATTGAATAATTTATCTCAAAGTTCAAGACAATTAGGTAATTACTTTGAAATCGTCGAAGATGATAAACTAAGTTTTGATATTCTCCTTAAATTTGGACCTACACATATCCGCCTTTATCTCTACTAGAGAGGGATTTATTAGTCAAACTACTTCTTATGTAATGTCCTCTTTTGATAACTTTTGTGAATCTACGATTCTCTCATTCGTGAGCAAGATAAGCTCTTGCGTCGTAGATTGATAAGTATTGTAAGTGTTAGAATATGAAGGATGTGTGCTCGTTTTACCATTGACAATACCCTTGTCACCGAACCATAGGCTGAAGCCACCCTCCGAGCACCTTAACCTTGACAAAGAATCATTCCAGAAGCAAACCCTAGGCTAGATAGCCATACAAAGGGTAGCGCACCTTTCCTCAAGTATATCACATCAACAAAGGCTGATCAGATGTTCCAAACCCTAGCCAAGAGATAGTCCAAGACAAAACCAAAAACTGGTTGTTACAGCTCTCCTCCACACGTGTGCACCAAACTGGGAACTACAGTGCACACCAGTTGCTTCTCTGCAATTCTGAGTTGTGTCAAATGAGAGACTGGCGCCCTGTATTTATAGTGGTTCTGGCAGACTTACGAGGGCTGACTTCTTATTCTGGGTATATGTTTGTTCAATATATTATTATTATTTATGGTCGACTTCTTCTCTTGGAGGCTAATAACCTAATATAAATTATCTTCTTGAGTTGACAAGTCTTCTAGGGTTATTAGCCAACTCATTAGGGTTTCTTCTTACTTCTCGGTGTATTCTACTCTCATCCGGTTCACACGTGGAGGTAAATACCTCCCACAGCTACCATAATATCAACACTCCCTCCTAGCTAGGGAGGTATTAGAGGCAATGGTCTTGATCACAAAAACATACCATTCACCTGGTAGCATCAACATAGTTGTACATACTAGATCATGACTAGATCATGAGCATCACCACCATCATCAGTGTCATCAGCTGCATCATCTCTCGAAACCATACTCTATCTGAGTAATCAGACATGATGCTCACTCCATAGAGTGATACAAGAGCCATTCTTCTAGTCTAGAAGAGTAAATGCTCTGAACCATTTTCCGTCTGGAAAATCTTTGTTCATCATTCATCTGGCTGGTGATTATCTCCAATAAACTGTTGATAGTCTTCAATATAATAAGAAAAAAAACATAACACAATTGTGCATATC
Organism: Picea mariana; assembly: GCA_032191745.1. NCBI lineage: Eukaryota > Viridiplantae > Streptophyta > Pinopsida > Pinales > Pinaceae > Picea > Picea mariana. The sequence goes on from JASDQU010688655.1 coordinate 57,991, forward strand.
CATAGTAGTACATAACTACAATCTAGTGGTACACTACCACAACAAATAACACACAAGTACTTGATCAACAACGCATAGTCACGAATAGTGGAACATATCCACCACAATAGTATACATCTACTATGATAAAGTATTCATAACAAACATATGATAGCAAC
>JASDQU010688656.1:0-28624 GCA_032191745.1 Picea mariana
GAGGAGAACGTAACCATCATCACCACTCCCTAAATGCATCATACAAAAACTTGAAATATCTAACCAATTTCCTATATAATTGTGTTGTATGCGACTTTGGCTATTGTATGTAGTCACATGAATGCTCAAAGTGGTCATGATTGTATCCACTTTAGTAATCAAGTTTTTCTTGGCATTAAATGTCCACATCTTCAAGCCAATGTGTTTGAATAGACATAATCTATAACAACTAATCTATAATGGCTATATGCTTTGGTGGAAATTAAGCTAGGACTTGTGCATGAAGTTGTCCAATTTATAGGGCCACATTTGACTAAATAGTTCCTTAGATATATAAAACCATTATAATATCTTATGTTATATGTAATTATTAACTATACAGTTGTAGATATTTTACTCAATAGTTAAACCATTGTGTTTAAAAAAGTTATAACCCATTTGATGAACATAGTTCATACTTGCACACATTACATATATATGTAAAAATGTATACATCAATGAAGAGGTAAGGCTATCTCCATAACAATTTTAAACATTGGAAGTGAATCTGAGCTTACATCTTGGTACCTTATTTAGAACCGTTGAAATACATTATTTATCACCCAACGACCTTGGGTACTCTTCTTTCCACATGGTACACATGGGGTGGAAATGAAGACATTGTCCCTCTCATTTCTCGGAATTCATCATTCTTGTATCCTTCATTCCATACTTGTATCCACTCTCCTCCCATAAATTTTCCAAGTAACAAAATCCCCTTCTCTTAAAATTATCCCTTGTTAATTGCCTCCTTACTCAAGTCACATGTCTCTCGCAAAATGTATTACATCTGTGAAAAGGTTTAAGCATTCCCTTTTACCTTTTTCTTCAATTATACTAAAGATGTTAATGATGTTTACCATCCTCTCTAAGACCAATAAGGTTTATTAGATAATAAAAGGAATCAAGGTAAATATTGTTTAGAATATTATGTCAATGAAAATACCAAAATCATTAAAATTTTCATAAGAATTGAGAAGCATTAGAGTTTTCATAAGCAATGAGGTCTTGAAGATTGGCCAAGTTATGAAACTAGATAAAGTTATAGCTTTTAGGTGAGCTCAAAGGAGATGGTTCTCATCCTCAACCTCCTCTATATCACAAATTATATAAATTTGTTCATCTTAAGACATTTTTAGGTTAGTCAAGTGATGTGTCACTATGTACATCATGACCAACATTCATCATGATAGTGGCAATATTCATTTTGTTCTTTAGAACTTAAATATTGGAAAAATAGTTTTAATCTTTGTAAATCAAGTTTTGTCATATTTTAAACCCGAAACCATTAACAAAACCATCATTATATTTCTTAATACATTCTTTATACAACAAATGTATGAAATGGTAACAAATTTCCATGAAAGATTCATTTTTTTTCCGAAAATTTTCTTGTAAATTAAATTTATTTGGAAAAATGTAAGAGGTTTTTTCTAAACTTGAAAACAAGTACAATATGAATTCATTGCATTATGTTTTTTAATACAACAAGTCACATGAATCGGTAACAAATATTTATAGAATATAAGAAGTTAATCCATAATTGTTTTGATCATTTACATTTATTTGGAAAAATATAAGAGCTTCTCTAAAATCCTATAATGACTACACTCTAAAAACATAATCTAAGCCTTGGTAGAAAAGCATTGAATGCCACAAATCATAATAATATATTATTTCTTGAGTTTCATACCATAGAAAAACAAATCAATTTCAATAATTTCATTCAATGCACATTATTGTGTTGCTTCTTATGATGCCATGTTGAATTTATCAACATAGTTCTTTGAAGCCCAAATGTTTCCAGTTCTTGAATAGAAATTCAAAATGCACCTCAATTGAAATTGAAATTACAAAGAAATTATTGTTGAGTTAACCACTTGATAATTTAAAAGTTATTGAAAGTTTGTCAACACGGCATGAAATCAAGCCAACATAAATCCATACATGGCTCTTCCTAATGAAAAACTATAGAATTTGTTCTAAATGTAATGATGTTCCTCTTCCAAAAATCCTTATCCTTTTAAATATCAAAGATTACAAGTCAACCAACATTGAGTTGACCACTGAATATACTTAGTTACCATAGACTAAAAAAGATGATATGTAAAATTACGAGAGCGATTAGGGTTTGACGCGCTGAGACAGAGCTGACAGGGTTCGGCCGCCATGGCAAGTCAGGACGGAGGGGAGCCGTCGCCCCCTCCCTCCCCCTCTTCGACCTTCAGCAAACTGATCACAGCCTTCACGAAGAAGGCTTCCCCTGGAGATCCATCGAGCTTTGTAAGGCGTCTAGAGGCCATTCCAGAAATCAGTCTTCCCCTGGAACAACCAATGAAAGTAGCAATCTCTCTGTCAGAGCGAGGGCTTGTAGGCTAGTTCATGGGGCTTTGGCCATCCACCAGAACAACCGACAACTGGATCCAAAGGAACTAGAGACCGTTAATAAAGAATAGCGTGACTTGCTACGCCGTCGGCAAGGGCTACTACATCTTCGAGTTCATTTCCCAGGAGGATCGAGACCTGATCTTCAGGAACAGACCTTACTTCATGGGAGCTCAGGGGCTCTACTTGAATCGCTGGACTCCAAACTTCGACCCAGCCCTGGAGATTTCGAAGGACGTTCCGGTTTGGGTTAGGCTCCCAAACCTTCCAATCCATTGTTGGAACTCTGGATCATTGCAAGAAATAGGGAATGGACTCGGGCACTACATCGACAAAGCAGATCCAAAAGATCAGTATTCTTGTGCCAGAATATGCGTTGAGGTTGACCTAGAAGTAGGGCTCCCGGAAGCTGTGAAACTGAAGGTGGGAGAATGGCAACACCTGCAAAAACTAGATTACGAACAGCTGTCGTTTAAATGTAGAAGATGTCATGACTACGGTCACTTCCAGAGAAACTGTCCCAAGGCCATACAGGAGAAAGAAAAGGAGGAGGGATGGCAACAACCCCGGAAAGGAAGAGCGAAATCCAGTGGTCCACGGAAAAATAACCCAACACCGTCTCAAAGCACCCCAGGGTCCCAGGGCAATACAAACAGCTTCAAAGATCTGGGAACCAAAGGGGAAACACCGCAAACAGACAATACAGGCCAAGGCGAAGAAGGCAGAGGCACAAAAAGCAAAGAAAACGAGGGAACTTCACATGCATCCAGAGGTGAGGAGAACGGGGGGATTCAAGGCACCGAGGAAGAAGAAAACCCACCACTAAGGAACGAAGCGGATCAAGGCACCGAAGAGGGCGAGTTCTCTTCAGGAAATGAAACAGAAGGGACAAGTGAAGCTTGGGACACCCCAAAATGACCTGGCAGAGGGAGGAAGTCCAAAAAAGCGGAAAGGGAAAAAGAATCGTACAAAAACATCCTCAAAGGTGCCCAATCAACCCTCAAGCAGGCATTCGATGGAAGGAAAACAAGGAAACAGGCAAAGGTCTTTTAAGGAGGCCGGCCCTTCTCAAAAAACATCTAATGAAATTTACATCCTGGAACTGTAGGGGTCTTGGCAGCAAGATGAAAGAAGATGCTATCAGGGATCTAATTAAAACAACAAGAACAGATGTCCTACTCATCCAGGAAACAAAAATGAGTCAACACGACTCACTAAAAGTCTTAAAAAACGCATGGAGAAGCAGTCAAGGTGTAGCTGACAATGCCAGGGGCGCCTCAGGTGGGCTTTGCACCATGTGGAATGCCTCCAAATTAGATCTTCTCCATTCTGACCTTCGCATGCACTGGATATGCACTCAACTACTCCACAAGGAGTCTGGACAAATTGTAAGTCTCTTTAACATTTATGTACCTCAGCACATTGATGAAAAAAGAATTTGCTGGCATTCTCTCCAAGATTATTTAATTGAGCAGGGCTTAGAAAATATAATTTTAGGGGGTGACTTAAACGTAACCCTAGCAGCAGGTGAAAAACGAGGAGGGTCCATTGTAAGGGACCCAACCCGAGAGTGGGTGGAGGACTTGATCTCCACTTGGGAACTGATGGACATGAAACCCACAAGAGGGCGCTACACCTGGACCAACAAAAGAGTAGGCCCCGGGCATATAGCAGCCCATCTTGACAGATTTTTAGTGCAGAGTTCTTTCCTAACTCTTGGTCTCACAACCGCTTCAGAAATCCTCCCCAACCGCACCTCTGATCACAAGCCAATCACGCTGGAAATTAAGAGAGAGCAAAACCAAGTCCCTATCCCTTTTCGTTTCAATCCTGCTTGGCTACAAGACAAGGACTTCCGGAGCAGAGTTGTCAGAGTTTGGACCACCAAAATCAATGGATCTTCCTTTCATGTCTGGGAGGAAAAGCTAAGGCGCCTCAAAACTGAACTAAAAGCTTGGGCTAAAACCAAAACTAATCCTACAGTATTGCGCCTAGAAAGTCAACATCGACTCGAAAATCATCAACTGGCTTTGGAAAGCAAGGAAATCACCCAGCAGGACATCATCATGGAGGAACATTTGTAGAATCAATGGCACAAATTAAGCAGAGAGGAGGAAAGCTACTGGAGGCAGAAATCTTGGAGCCTCTGGCTACAAGAAGGGGACAGGAACACAACTTACTTCCACAAACAAGCAGAAGAAAGGAAGCTCTTTAAGGCTGTAACTCAAATTCAAGTCCAAAACGCAACAATTTTTGAACCGGAGGGCATCAGAAAGGCAGCTTTCGAGACCTTCAAAAGCCTCTATACAGAAACTGAAAGAGCAAGCATAGACCCTCAATCCCACCCACTATCAGCTGTCCCAACCCTCATAAAAGATGAAGTTAATCGTAAACTGCTGGAGGAAGTCACGCAGCACGAAATCAAAGAGGCACTTGATCAAATGCATCCGGACAAAGCCCCGGGTCCGGATGGATTTACTGCAATATTTTACCAGCATTGCTGGGAAATTATCAAGTCTGACCTCACTAAAATGATCAAGAAATCACAGGCAAGCAAGAAATTGGGAGGAGGCACCAATTCAGCCTTCCTGGCTCTCATCCCCAAGGAGAAAGGAGCGCTTAATTTCAGTCGTTTCAGGCCTATATCCCTGTGTAATACGAGCTATAAAATTCTCACAAAGGTAATAGCAAACAGGCTGAAGAACATCCTCCCATCCATCGTGTCGGAGAACCAAGGGGGATTCATTAAAGGCAGGCAAATCGCAGACAATATAATCCTCGTCCAAGAAGCTCTCCACTCAAGCCTAGGCAGGAAGGACAAAGGTATGATCATCAAACTCGATCTGGCAAATGCTTTTGACAGAGTTAATCATAATTTTCTTTTTACTGTAATGAAAAAATTTGGCTTTGATGACACCTTCATAAATTGGATAAGAGCTTGTATCAACTCGCCCTGGATTGCCCCCATGGTAAATGGGCGAGTCACTAGCTTTTTCAAGGCATCCAGAGGGCTGCGCCAAGGCTGTCTTCTATCGCCCCTGCTCTATGCTCTGCAAGCTTCTGTCCTTAGCTTCCAACTTGAGAATGTCAGAATCAGCAGCAACCTCAAAGGTATACAGATAGCTCAAGGTGTGAAAGAAATTAATCATGCACAGTTCGCGGATGACACATTGCTCTTGGGAGGGGCAAGCTGTTTGGTAGAAAAGAAGTTCAAAGAAGAGTTGGAAGCCTATACCTTAGTATCGGGCAGTGAAATCAGCTATGCAAAAAGTAAAATTTATAGTTGGAATATCACCCCCATTGAGATGAGGGACATTTCCAGAATCTTGGGCATGGAAGGGCACACAATTTGGGACAAATTCACCTACTTGGGCGTTCCTATCTCCAAGACTAATCCAAGAGCCACCAATTGGAGCCACCTTCTGGACAAGCTCAGAAACAGAATTACCTCTTGGGGCGCTACCTGGTTAAATTTAGCAGGCAGAATCGTCCTCATCAAATCTGTCCTTGCAAGTGTTCCCATCTATCAAAATTCTCTCCTCTTAGCTCCTGGCTCCATAGTCATCCAACTGGAAGCCCTGCAAAGACGGTTCCTTTGGGAAGGGGGCAAGCAGACCAACAAAAGAGCCCACCTCATAAGCTGGAATAAAGTTTTGAAGCCAATGATGGAAGGAGGTCTCAGTCTCAAGAACGTTAAAGTTCAGAACCTTGCACTTGGAGCAAAACTGTTATGGCAAATAATCAGTGGCAAAACATCATGGTGTAAGTAAGCCTTGTGGAAAAAGTATTTCAGAGGATCAAGGAGAAGATGCGTGGAACACCTGTCGAGGGAGCAAACGGGATCCCCAATTTTCACCCTTTGCAGAAAAGTCATCGATCAATTCACATCTCATTTGACTTGGGTGCCGGGGAATGGGAAACAAATTAAAATTTGGGAAGACTCCATTCTCGGAGACCCCCCAATGAAGCTGAACCAGAATTATCAGCGTTTGAAAGACTGGATGGATGAGCAAAATATGAGGTCACTCTTTGACATTTCAGCCTGGGGGACAGATAGATACAAACAGTGGCAAGGTTGGGCAGTGAGAAATCTGCCTTTGGAATTGGAGTCCGATTGGGGAGCCTTCAAATTAAGCTTGCAGGGGAAAGCCCCACTAAGGAAAAGAGCGAGAGACACAAGAGGTTGGGGAAAAGAGGCAAAACCTTATTCAACCTCACTGGGGTATGCCACCTTGTTAACCCTCCCTCATGTCCCCCCCAACCCAACAATCTGGCAATCTATCTGGAAAATTAAAACCATTCCGAAAATTGACTTGTTTCTTTGGACAATTGGTCATGATAGTATCTAGACCGGCGAAAACCTTCAAAAAAAAGGCTGGGCTGGCCCATTCAGATGCCCTCTTTGTCACCAAGCTGAAGAAACCTCCACTCATCTTCTCCTCTTATGTACCTTCTCAAAAGAAGTTTGGGCGATGGTAGCAGGCGTGCATCTCAATCTCCCTCAGGACCTCCGTTCCCTCCTTCTTGAATGGCCTACTCTATCTCCGTTCCAACATCAAAAGCAAAGTATAGTCTCAAGACTCTGGCAAGCTCTTCCCAGATTCATCCTGTGGGGACTCTGGCTGGAGCGAAATAGAAGAATATTCAGAGAAAAAGAAAGGAAGATACCCCAAGTGACTGCTAAAATCAGATCTCTTTTCAAAGACTGGGCTAGCAGCCAAACACCCCAAGCGCAAATCAGGGAAATGGATGAGAAAGAAAAACGATGGTGTGATCAATTCCATTTCCCAAAAGCCATTTGGGACAATTCCCCCCCCACGCTCCAGGCACATTGGGAGCTCAGGAAAGGGACAGAAGACTTCGCTAATTGGAAAAGAGAAAGGCAAAGCTACATWCTCTCTTTTGACGGGGCCTCAAAAGGMAATCCAGGRCAAGCAGGTGGAGGGGGTCTCATTGAAAAACCAAATGCAGAAATCTTATTGCGTTACGCAATTGGACTGGGAATAGCCTCCAATAACCAAGCAGAGGCAATGGCGCTCTGGCAAGGGCTTTGCCACGTCCAAAGCAAGGGCATCCGGGACTTGGTAATCGTTGGGGACTCCAGATTGCTGATCCGAGCCATTGTGCTCTCCACAACAACCCAAAATGCAAAGCTTAACAACCTTCTAGCCAAAATTCGTTTGCTATTAAAGGGATTGGACTCTTTTCAAGTCTTCCACATTCTAAGGGCGTTAAAATTTAACGCAGACTTAGAAGCCAACAAGGGAGTCGCGCTGGAGGTAGGACACACACTGGTCAATGAGCACCAGTCCACGGTGGATCTCCCATGAGAATCCCAATGCCCAGTACCACTCCAAACCCGAGAGCATGGTCGGTTTATGCAGTACTCGTGTCAAGGCGCAGGTCTGTACGCTGGATTGAGGGAATCGAGTTGCAGGAGACAAAGCGACCAAATCACATGCCAAAGGTTGAGTGTGATCCTGCGCCCATACCTCTTGGGGTCAGTAAAAGAGGAAGGATGATTACGGGAGGCCCTCCAAGCATAAATCCAGGCTCGCTCCCAGCAAACGCGCAGCTCAAGTTCACGCGCGCCCAGAACAAAAGGAGGAATTTCAAAGAAGCACTCTCAGGAAAAGAGGAAATGGCAGCAAGCTCCAGCCGACCCGTGCCAGTAGAGGAGTGACTCAAGCAACTGGATGAAAAGCTGGAGAAGCTGAAGAACATGCTCCAATTCCAGCTCAACTTTCTAGAGAATCTCGACTCAGAAGCTGGGAGGTGAATGGAGCAGCTGGAACAAGATTTATCCTTTGTTAAAATTGGATTCACAGAAGAGTTAGATAAGCTTCACCAGGAACTGAAAAGTCCCCAAGAGAAGTTCGAAGACAGAATTGGAGATCTGGAGGACAAGTTGTCCAAGTTAAATCTAGAATGGGGGGATAACTCTGAGAAGTAACCAGTCCCCAGCGCTGAAATGCACAAGTCTGTAGTGGTCCCAAGCCTCCTAGCATTTTGTATAGAAGCTAGGGCTCTAAATAATTTTAGTTTCAGGTCCAGGAATGCTTATGGGTTCATGTCCTTCTGAAATCTCAAGTTTTGTACTCCAGTTTTTGCAAGCAGCAGCTCTGTGCAGCCCTGCCCTTTGTAACAGATTTGTGGCTTTGCCATTATTAATATAATCCTTCTACTCGTTATTGTCAAAAAAAAAACATTGAGTTGACCACTTGATAATTTAAATGCTATTTAAAGATTGTCAATGTATCATGAAGTCATGCCAAGATAAAGGTGTACATGGTGTTTTCTAATGAAAAACTATATAATATGGTCTGAATGGAAGGATGTTCATTTTCCAAGAATCCTTCTTTGTCATAAAATAATGTGTATTTTTTAAGAATAAGGATAATTTTAAGCCTTAATTGTATAATCCATAACAATGATGGGTAATTGTTACAACTAGTGAAGTTCATCATTATTCTTTACAAAATATTGATGTCAGTGAACACTTACCAAATTCCTACAAATTGATTGGCATTACATTGCATTATGAAAGAATCGATAAAAAGGAGGATTCTCTTGTATAGGAACAAATTTTTTGTTCCAAATTCTCAATAGTTGAGAATTTTAGTGCTAAAAGAAATGCACAATGTCCCCTATGTTGGGCATCGAGGGTATCAAAAGGTTATTGTTGCTATAAGAGGCCAATATTTTTAGCTAGACATGAAGAAACATATGGTTGGTTAGATAGTTATATGTTTAGAGTGTCAAAAGGTAAAGTCTAAGCATAAAAATCCTATTGGATTGCTACAACCATTTCCCATTCCTAAGTGAAATGGGAAGCTGTTACTATTGATTCCATTACTAAATTGCACAGGACTATAAGGCAACATGATTCCATCATGGTAGTGGCGAATAAATTAACAAAGGTTTCTTATTTTATTCCAGTAAAGATAACTCACAGGGAAATCAACATTGTTGAAATTACACGAAGGAAATAGCTAGGCTACATAGTGTGACTAAGGAAATTATTTCTGATAGAGATCCCAAGTTCACATCAAATTTATGGAAAGTGTTATTTAAGGGATTAGGGACAGATTTAAATTTTAGTACAACAGATCACCTAGAGTTAGATGGGAAAATGAAGAGGATCGATTAGGTGATTGAGGATATGTTGAGGATGTATGTAATGGATAAGACTTATAGGTGGGATTAATATCTTCATCTAGTTGAATTTGCTTATAATAATGGGTATTGACCATCTTTGAATATGCACACATTTGAAGCCTTGTATGGAAGAGGGTGTAACATACTTATGAGTTGGGATTACCCAACTGATGGAGCCATCATTGGGCTAGAGTTTCTCAAGGAAATGGAAGAGAAGATGGTGAAAATAAAGAAGAAATTAAAGGTTGCACATGATAGGTAGAAAATTTATGTGAACAAAGGCATAACACATAGATAAATTAGAGTGGGCGAGCATGCCTCCTTGAAATTCAAGGCTAAAAAAAGTTCACTAAAATTAGGAAGCCACCCAAAACTGATAGTAAGCTATTGCAAACCATTTGAAATCCCGGAGAGGATTGGTCCTTTTGAATACATGCTCGAACCACCTACATCCATGCACATTCATAATGTATTTCATTTGTCTTTTCTTAAAAAGTGTGTGCCTGATCTTGACCACGTAATTGGTTGGAGTGTGATCTAGGTCGAACATGAGGCTGACCTCTAGGTCTAGCTAATGTGCATATTGGATAGGAAGGTCAAAGGGCTCAGGAACCAAGTCATCGGCTTGGTAAAGGTCTACTGGACCATGCGGGAGGAGTACCCATATATTTTTTAAGCTTTTTGAGGATTTTGATTGTACATTTGTATATAATGCACCAATTATAGTGAAAAAATAAGGGGGAGGGGAATGTAATACCCCCACTTTGACTCCATTTGTAAATGCATATGTACATATGTTTTATAGGCTAGTGAGCCAATATGTTTTGGGCTAGAGTGTCTAGGTATGTATGTTTTGGGTCAAAGTGCCTGTGTGATATTAGGTTGGAGAGCATGCATGTTGAAAGGTCAATGAGCCTAGAATTTTACATTGTAATAATACTTGTATATATTAATAAAATACATCATGGTTGCATACCAAGTTAGACAAGAGAACATGGGGGGATAAGACTACATGAGGGAAAAAGGGGATATGGGCTTAAGGAAATGGGATAAACTAAGGGGATACGTGTTATAGCATCAATTTCCACCTTTGAAGCATTGAAAATATTGTTGGCATAATAACTATCCTATTATTCCTCATACCTCCTTGAGATCTTCCAAAAAATTGTTTCTTGGAAGATGTATGCACCCTCAGAGTTATGGTACTCGTGTAGACACAAACTACTAAAGGGGTAGTCTCGGACATGTCATAAAATGCTTAAAAAATTATATTTATGCAAAATTAAATATTGAGTTACATGTTTGGTTAGTTGTCTAACTCCTTTTACACGTACTCAACCATCTCTAACCAACTAGAGACCGCATAAAAGGAGCCTTTTTCCAAGGAGAAAGGTAATGACAAGTAATGGTTCTTTTCACACATTGAGAAAACCTATGTTTGGCTAACCCTGCCAAGTATGTAAACCATTATACATCCCTGTTGTTGTTGGTTTGACCTCGAAACCCTTGTTTCCAGCCCCATTCTGGTCACCTACTTAGATTTCCAAGAGTTTCCCTCTATATTATCTTTGGGCTTGTGGTGATTCAATTGTTGAAACTATCTCGTATAACAAGAGAAAGGGTAGAGGAACCTAGGATCTCTCTTGACCAGGAAGCACTACGTAAGACATGTATAAAGATGCAATTACCTTAACTACTGAATAAAAATAAAAACTCTTTCATTCAAAATATGTTGTACTTGTAACATTTTGTTTGCAATCCTTTTACATATATTTTGTAGAATACTAGTTGTTGAGATTTTACTGTTACAATTTATTAGACTAATAGGTAGTTATTAGTATAACTTAATCTTTTTATAGTCTTTCATCTTCAAGGTTCTTGGAGGTTGCAAAGAAGTTGGAAAAGAGAGAAGAAACTATGGAAATCAAGAACGATATCAATCGTAAGACTTCAGGTGAGTCAATCTTTCTTTTCCTCCTAGTAGTTAGTTATTTCTTTTGAAATCGGTTATTGTATCTTTATTGCATGTTATTTTTGGGAATTTGTTTTTATACGGTCATTAGTAGGTTGAAGTATATCCCACTATTGTAGGGGATTTTCCTCGAAAGAAGAACTAGCGACCATACTGGGGATCTTTCTCCAAAGTGGTATTGTTTATTGGTTTGCATTGTTGTTTGCTTGATTGAGGTGTTTTTCTTTTGTTTCAGACTATCATCTGTACTTAGATTGATATCTTATAATCATCTGAGTCTTTTTCCAGTTTCACTTGAGCCTTTGTGTTGCCTTTTTCTATCTCTTTTTAAGATTTATAGGTATATATGCGTTATCACAGTCCTAATACAAACAATTTTGTACACCCAACCTGCCTTCATCATATGTGCATACATCTTTCGATAAAATATTTTTTCAAATATTTTTTGTCTGAAATTTTGTGGGCCAAGTGTCTGGGCTCTCTTCTGAGGCTTTGAGACTCTTTGGTTTGTTTTCTGAGCTCAAATTTTGTCATTTTGATTCCTATAAAGAAAAACAAGGTTATTTGATGCTTTGACCATTCTAAGTCATTCTTGGATTTGCTTTTTGGGTTCCATTCTCTTTTAGATTACTTTTGATCTCTCTGTTGCAATTTTCATTTGGGATTTAAACCTAATTTTTCCAAGTTTTTCCAAGTATATACACTCTTTCCTTTGACAACAGACGCACACATACCCTATTGTTATATAGGAGTTAAGTGTGTACATACACACCCTATAGAAGGATAAGGTATTTACATAGCTCATGTGTACTCCCTATAGTGATATAAGATGCATAAATAAGCTTATATAGGTGACCTACAATGGAGAAAGAAGTGTACATGTCCAGAAAAGTGACTTTTTTTCAACCTTTTTTTAGCCCTATTTTGGCTTGTTTCAGGGATATTTTTGGGGAGTTTGGTCCCGAAACTTTTTGTGGCCTATAGGAGGTTGGTAAGGCCTTAAATTTGAAGAGAAAATGAAAAACATTTATACAGATTTGTCTCCCTTTTATCTCTTGGATTGCATCACTACAAGACTAGTCTTGTTCTTAGAATCTCGGTTATGTGGTCGTTGTTCTAGTTATTTTTAAACTTGAGTTTGTATTTAAGTTAGAAACTTTTCTTTTGTGATTTACTTGGATTTTTAAAACATAAAACCAAACAATTTTCTTTCTTTTAGCATCTTTTGTTAGTTTTTTTCTTTGATATAAAGAAAATGAAAATGAAAAAACCCTAGTTTGTTGCTAGTTAGGTTTCTTTCTTTCTGTTGCATTGTTTTTCTCTATATTTGAAAAAGAAAAAGATATTAGCATTGTTACAACTAGTGAAGTTCATTAGTATTTCTTTACAAAAGATTAATGTTACTGAGCACTTACCAAATTCCTACAAATCGATTGGCATTACATTGCATTATGAAATAACTGATAAAAAGGATGATTCTCTTGTATAGGAACAAAGTTTATGTTCCAAATTCTCAAGAGTTGAGAGTTTTAGTGCTAAAAGAAATGCACAATGTCCCTTATGTTGGGCATCTAGGGTATCAAAAGATTATTGTAGATGTAAGAGGCTAGTATTTTTGGCTAGGCATGAAGAAACATGTGGTTGATTAGATAGTTAGATGTTTATGTTGATATTATGGTAGCTACAGGAGGTATTAACCTCCACGTGTAACCCTAAAAAAAACAGAATATTTCAGAAAGCAAGAAGAAACCCTAAATCTTTGGACATAACCCTAGAAGACAAGTCGACTAAAGAAAATAATTAATATTGAGTCTTTAGCCTCCAGAAAGAAAAGTCGACCCAGACAACTAAGAAAGAGCAGTATAAATACAGGATGCTAGAGCTCATTTGTACACACACAACTCGCAACTGTAGAAATTTAGTGCACACTGTAGAAATTTAGTAAGTGCGCAAGTTTGGAGAGTAGTTGCAGCTATAGCTATTGCAACTAGTATTTTCGATTTTAGGCTTGGATTTTCTCTTGGTTATGGTTTGGACTTTCTTCTTCATACGTTAGCTATGGAGAGTGGTACACTACCTTGATTGGCTTTTGGACCTAGGGTTTTCTTCCAGAATTATTCTCTCTGTCAAGGTTAAGGTGCTCAGGGGTGGCTTTGGCCTATGGTTGGGTGACAATATTTCTATATTGAATATGGTTAAACAAGCACACCTATTATTTCTAAAAGGTTATGGGCCCACACTATCTTCGGATAATCTAACCATTGGAACATAGATTGGGAGGATTTGCTCAGTTACAGTTGCAGTAAAAGTTTTTGCTGCAACAATGAAACCCTAACCCTCTTGTTGAGGCACCTAAGTGAAGATATTGACCTAATTTCTAGATATCATGGTGCTCCTTAACTTAATGCACCTATTCACACTCTCAGCAAGCTAAGACGTCAAGTTTGAATTTTTGGTAAAAGTCAAAGGTTGACCAAGTCAAAGCAATCATGACTTATTCTATGAAGTCAGAAAACAAGTTAGAAGGGGATTCTAACTTCAGAGCATGGAAGACAAGGATTGAACTCATCCTTTCTAAGAATAAAGTATTGGTTATTGTGAAAGGCAATATCATGGAACCAGAAGTTGAAGCAGAAAAAGAGAAGGAACCTTAGAACATTGCAGTTATGGAAAATTTCAAGGACAATGACATCAAGACTATGAGTATCATAGTGGACTCTGTAAAAAACCACTTGATACCCTACATCTCTCATCTTGACTCATCTATGAATCACTGATCGCGACTGAAATAGATACAAATCTCTAAAAAAATATATCTCTCTAACAAAATCTATCTCTAGAAAACAAGTTTATTCCATCAATCATCCGGATCTACGTTGTATGTATATTCATTATGGTGGGTCATCCATTAAGAGAGTATCCTTTGATCTAGACGAGTTCCTCCATGAGATGTGTGAGAGAGACAATGACTTTCTATATAGTCTTGCTACGAATTTAATACCCCTGGTTACCCTACTGGAAAGGAAGCGGAACGGTTACCTTATGGATGGATTTAGGGGAACAACATGACGCTGGCCGAAAATCACTTGCTCGTTGCTCGATCAGTCCAACCTTGTGCTTTCACTAGGGGTTAACAAAGTACACATTTATTCGTCACTAGATTCATGAGATTCATCACCGGTTGAGTCATCACTACTTCACTGGTCCATTGGATTCATCACTGGTTCAGTCATCACTGCTTCACTGGTTCATTGGTTGCTTCATTGAACCCAATAAGTTTCTATTATTTCCAAATAATTTATATTTCTAATAGCATGCACTGTTACATGAAGCTCACGAACAATTCAAAACCATGGTTTCATTAGCCAAACCATATCCTTTAAATCTAAGTTAGATCCAAAAGTTGTGACTTAGTGAAACAATTAAGATCAAGTGCATACCTTTTTTCTTTTGGCTCTGGGAATTTTTATCAGTTTTGTGATGTGTAAAAAAGCTAACTACATCTTTTAGCCAGTGAAAGGGCGTCTATATTTAGATAAGACTATTGCATGATAATCAATTATTTAGATTGTGGACTTACAAATGATGTAAAGAGATTTTTATTGGAAAATCTATAAAAGATTGAAGATTGTGCACTTACGAATGATTAGCATAAATACCTTTCCAAATGATTATATAGAATTAACCATCGAATCTACCAACAATTTTTCGTCCAAATCTTAACCATCGAATGATGATTATACATAGTTAACCATCGAATCTACCAACAATTTCTCGTCTTAGTATTTTGGGAAAAATCGGGCAATAACTTCCAACCCTAGGGTGTTGGAATGTCCATCCTACTGTCTTTGAAATAATACCTGCAAATTCAAATATAATTAACTCTTAAAAATGTGGATAATCGCAGCCATTATTATTTGATATCTTCTTTGGTTTGTCATCCAATTAGGTTTCTGGACAAAGAAACCGTAATGGTGCAATCTTCTTCTGATCATACCCATGGATGCATGAAGCCAAATGCATGGAAAGTCTATACTGTAACTCAAGTAGAGGAAACCAACGACATCGGTAGTTTCGTCTTCCTACCTAGCAGTTTTGAAGAAGCATTTTCATCATGTTTCTTAGCTTCTAGATCCTAAGAAAGCCATTAGTTGGAGTACCCCTATATGCAAGGGTATATTTAGTGGTTTCGCCAGCATAGGAATAGACCACAGAAGCAGGGATAGCAGCGGTAAAAACAACACCTCTTCCTTTTCGATAACCAGTAGCCCGGGTTGATTTATAGCTCACCATTTAATAAGCCATTGTATTTGACCCAACGCCAGATGGATACTCATTAGTTTTAGTTTTTGAAGCATCGCTCTGTTGGTTATCTTGCTTAATGTTTGGAATCACAATAGCACATGGCACACCATTTTTCATAAAGCAAGGCAGCACCGTGGCTAGAAATATGGGTTCCTATTTTTGAATCCCTCCATCTTATCTTCTGACATTTTCTACCATTTCTGCACTTGTTTTCATAATTATATATGACCGTTTTAAATAACATGAAATGAGCATGGAATAAATGTTTTTCAGAGGATTGGAATTGGCATGTTCCTCTCTGTTTTGTGCATGGTGAGCACAGCTCTAGTAGAAAAGAGGAGAACCCATGTAGCAAGTACCCATGGCTTGCTTGACACCCCAAAAATTGCAATCCCTCTCAGTATCTTTTGGTTAATTCCTCAGTTTGTTTTGCTTGGAATAATGGATGTATTTACACTGGTAGGATTGTAGGAATATTTCCATGATCAGGTCCTTGATAACATGAGAAGCTTGGGAATTTCCTTCTATCTGAGCGGTCTGGGAGTTGACAGTAATGGCTTTGGCTATTCTTAGTTTTCTCAACCTATGCTACTATGTTTATGTTTCACGTATTTATACACCCAAAAACGTGAAGTAGATAAAAATTGATAAGACCAGTTGTTCTTCATAGCTTATTACCTTTCTCGAGGTTTCTATCTAAAGGAGACAAATTCTTCTTCTTACTATAATGAAATCTATGATTGGTGTGCATTGAAAATGAAATCCTATGTGGTGAGAAAATTACAATTTTACTATCTGTTCTCAACAAATCAAGTAAATTTTTAATGTCTACTCTCAACAAATTCAATTTTCAATGCTCAACCAAAACTTGGTATGTATTATCAGTAAATAAACTAAATTTTTTTATGGTATGTTCTTAACACATTCATTTTTGAATGCCTAATGGAAAGAACACGATTATTATAAAAACTTATTTTGTCACTTGATTTTCCTAAATTTCTTAATAGGTTAACTTGGGGCTCTAGGGGAGAACCAACCTTGCTTCTCCTTTCTATCCATTAGCTCGTCATCCTCGGTTCTGAAGCCGAGCACAGTGATGGGTCTACTCCAACAATGGTTTTTGTTTCACTAATGGATCCAACTTCTCCACTACTACCTACACCACCAGCTTTACCAGCACCCTTCTAGCCACAGACGTGCAGTTTATCCAACAGTAGCAAAGTAAGCATAGAATAGCTATACCTAGGAGCTTATGCAGAGGCTTCTTTCCTATTTGTAAAATCGACATTCTAGAAATAAAACGAAACAAGAAATGAGGACTGTCAATGGGTGTTTTACTAAGTAATGAGGATGCTTATTAGACAATAGAAAATTTAGAATTCTTGTTGCAGATTATATAATGTGTAATGAAACCTTACCCAAATATTGTGCAATGGTGTTATCTGTTGCAAATTTCCCTTTAGTGAATTACTCTCCTTCTTTTTAAATATTTGACACCATTAAAATGCCCGTTATCAGTCAGTGTACTGAAATCACTCAAAATGGCTGCATATATAATCATGCTTCTCCTTAGATTTTGACTCCTTGTTTCATTGAAAGCTTGCCATCAGTCTCTTTACTGAAATCTGTCAAGATGACTACATATAATTATGTTCCTTGAATGTCAGCTTCTCATTTCATTAAAAGAGACCTCATGAATATATTTTGGATAACAGCAAGAAAGTTGACACATGTGTTGTACATGAATGTCCATGAATTTACACGAGCATGCTCTCTCTCATTGTCACCCAAATATTATCCACAAAAAAGTAACCAAACTACTATAGAATAAAATTACACAGAGACTAATACAAAGAATACTCCACACATAAAAAACCGTATTACTATTTTATATCCAAGACTGAGATGAACAGGTTCTGTTGCGGGATATATCTGCATAAATCTAAGGATCCCTAAAACCCTGCTGAGAAATTGGGGACAAAAACTCTGCAAATATTAGCATGCCCAATTAGTGCTATAGACTTCAAGGGAATTAGTTTGTTAAGGTTTGGGAGTAAAGGTGCATGGTATGCAGTAGTGTGATGCCATTCTTACTGCTACCCACATGGTTAACCACATGTTGGGGTTTGCAGCATGGCAGGCAGGTGCCAGCTAAGAAATTTAGATGTGCTTTGCATCTATTTAAATTAATCATGTTAGTTTGTATGTATTTAATTTGTTTCTAATTTAATTAACGGTGGGGATGCATCAAACAGATTTAGGCGTAATTTTTTTAATTAAATTGAATTTGCATCTAATTTGTAATTAATTAGATAACCACGATTGCAACTATGCATGTATGACTCGTGTCAGAAACGAAGGTGATGGGTGCTCTCTTGGGTAACAATTCATATGGCCACCCTTGTTGGAATTACGTTCAGTCTATCTACCACAAGCGACCATTATCGGTTTCATTTATTTCCATAATACATTTGATATTCAAGGGTTTTTTCCAGGCCTCTATCATCCATAATTTCTTCTCTCATGTCCTCATCTTTTCTGTTATTTTGGCGATTCTTGTGAGAAACATTCTGTGTTGGTAGTACTGAAAATCCTTAAAAAAAAAAAAGAAGATATCTCTAAAAAAAAAAAAGGTGTTGGGTGTTGGTACAGCTCAATGTGATGTCACCATGGATTGCTACTCAAAATACATCGTGGGTATGGTGGTGTCTCCCCAACAACAGCCAGAGTACCAGCCAGTGAGGATGCATCACCTGGTGTTTCCAACAATATGAAAATGCAGGTCTGTGGCGGTGGCGGGGGAGATGCTCATAAGGTTTATCCAGAATCCGTACAACTAGGTAAAACTTTTCATCTTATTTATATTAATAATAACAAGTACTCCTTATGTGAGGTCACTTTATCAAAACTTTTTAGTGAGGTTATAGTGGTTGGAGAGACCATGTGTCACAGTATGATTTTTTTTAAAACAACATGGAACTGTTAAAACATACTCGTAGATTTTTAGAGGAGTTTAGAGGGTTCATCCTATTTTTGAGTTTAATTAATTTTTAGGCTACATAGGTTACGAGGGATCTGGTTTTGGTTTAATGACTTTTTAACCTTAATATGAATTATAGTTTTTAAGTTATGTTATAGGATTCACTTTAAATCATGTGATAGAAAACACTTTCACATAAATGAACACTAATCTGTCAAATGCAATTACTTGTTAAATATAGCCCGTTCAGATATATATAAATGTGTATACTCTTTCTTAGCTCCTCGCTATGGTTATGATGAAGACCGAGTAAAAAACAACATAAAATGTAGATCAAGCCATCAAATCCGAATTAATAACATTATATATTATTTAAAAGATGGTCATAGTAGAGTGTATAACATATTTACGTGGCCCAAACAATCAAATTAGAGTTAGTCAGAGGTGATATAAGTATTGAGATCAATATGGTGGGGTGGTTTCTGAATGTCCTCCAATGATAGAAGCCAATTACGTTTGTTGTTCATGCACCATTTTGTGATTGTTAACGTCCTCGATCAATTTCTGGTGGCCCTCTAGATAGAAATTGTGGTTTTTTGGGTGGGGAACCCACCATGCATCCTCTTTCTCTTCATCTTTCTTCAAATTGTCATCAGGCATGCAAAATAATTTGTTAACACCCACTAAAGCCCATCCATGCGACCCACGTCCTTGCAAATCATGAGAAATATTAAATTGCAGGGTTTGTATCAGAGCAAGGTATATTATATGTTGAAGATCGATTTATAATAATAAATGTGCTTACTCTGATGAGAAGTAACTCTGGGAAGTGGGTGCATGCAACTTCCTTCGCACGCTCGCCTGCATCATCATATTTCTAAAGCTTATCATTTCCATTGAATATAATTGAATTGTCCCCTCCTCCTCCTCTTTGTTTGTGTCTCAGCCTCTTCATGGCTCGTGACAAACCAACAAGTATGGGGAAAAATTATCAGAGATGATGGTCTTTCTATTTCTACAGAGAGAGACGATAATTGTTTATGGGGACAAGTGACAATAATTCTATATTATATATGAGTTAAGAAGTGGTTGCAAATAGAGAATTATTTCTGGCCACACCAATAAAGTTCCATGCCGCTCTCAGGACCAGATTATCGTATGTATTTCTCTGTCTAGCTCTCTATATTTTATGTTTTTTTTCTTTAGCTCTATATTTTATGTTTTATTTTTCTTCATCTCAACATATGACATGCTCTTAAAATAAACATATGTCAAGTAATATCTATTTAGTAATGTATTTAGAAAAATATTGAGATGTTTCTTATCACTAAAATGTACATTAACAAAGACATCATTCTTTTATTTACATAAAGAGGTGATGAGATGGGAGTTTGAGGAGCTCGGGCCCGTCAATAAAATAAAATGTTCAGTGATATTGATGTGTATAAATATGAATAAAAGATGCTAATTTGTAGCTCTCTGATATGAAATTTTGAATATTTCATTACGCATTTATAACGCATGTGAGTGTCACGATGCATTTCTCTATTGGGGCTTTGAGTATCATTCATTCCTTTGGGTAGTTACAAGCAATGTGAAAGGACGTTCGGGTTATTTATTTTGGCTAGTAATATGAGTAGAAGTCTCTTAACATATTCTTAGTGTCAATCTCATTAAACAAAGCGAAGTGGCATTTCCCTTGTCGAGGATTTCATCCATCATTGTAGGTTTCGTTAAACCTTAATATGACTATCTCTTCCAATAGCACTTGCAGTAGACCTATTGAAGGCCTCCATATGACCTCAGTATTTCATCTATGCGTTTCCACAAGATGGATTGCAAATGGCTTCAAATTAATTGTTATATGAGCCCATGACATACTTAACTAGGCATAGACTACTTATAATCCTTAATGATGAAGATTATATACAATGATGTAGTTTTTTTCCCTTGGGCATATTTCTCCTTGCTCTACGCCTACTAGCCTAGTTTCTTACCCACCCAACATGATTGATCAAAATAGAGGCTTTAATGAAATGTCATCATTATCACTAATTTTTCTCATTTGAATATTGGTTGTTGGTGTTGTTTGTACATTATGAATGGATTGTCATTTTTATGATGTAAAAAAATTGACATCATGTAAACTAAGAAAAGAATGGCAATACAGTATTTATGCAAGTTTTGTATTGTGACACCAGAAGACTGGGGTTCTTTATCATAGAGATTCATTCCCAACATTTACCAACACAAATTTCCAACATATTCCAGCTCTTACCATCACCATTTTCCAGCATATTCCATCTCCAGCCCGATAGGGACTAAGATTCCATGCAACACTTGTTGTACATGGTTGTTGCAATGTCCAACTATAACTCATTATTAAAAAATGTGTGCCATGGTGTGCATACTTATGTGATTGAATGTTAGTGTGACTATGTCACTACAATGATTGCATGATCGAGTTGTCAGTGAAACTATCTCAATGTGTTTCTACCCATAAATCTAAGAATGGGTTGTAGCATATTGATTAGGTGACTAGACAATTGTTGCAATGTTTTTACCCACAAATCTATAGATCTATGTAAATACCTTTTGTTGTCGAGCCATGACGCGAAATTTGCAGTGACATGTTTTAGTGCAATTCTCCATCTTTGTAAAGTAGACCATAGTTACGTGTTGTTTGACCATTCTATGACCCCGACATCCTAAATCATTAGAACCTTTTTAACCATTAAATATTAATAGTAAATCTTTAAGGAATTTAACCATTCATTGAAAATTACACCCTAAATTAGTAGTTTGTAAATTTCAAGAATGAAATCATTGAAATCCTAGATGTTGAAATCCTCGGTCCATCATCAAAATGGTTCTTTGAGAATTGATGTTAAAAACATGGTAATTTTTTGGCATTTAATCATATAAATATACATTTTTCTCCAATATAGCAAATGAAAAATGGCATTGATTGTCTCTTACAAGCATATAAATTGACGTTTATGATAAACTTGTCCAAACAACATTGTTATTGGTTTCATTTTTTTGGGACAAAAGTAGAAGTAGTTGAAATTCTAGGACATCAAAATGTTGCAATTGCATGAACTCTACATCTAACTTCCCACATGAGCACAACATAATCTCCTCATTAATGTGGGGGGTGTGGAAAAAAACCATGCATCATATGTCCTTCCAGTTGGTACAAATTTATTCAGTGGTGCTTTGATTAACATAAATGGACATTTAGCATCATATGTCCTTCCATTTGGTACAAATTTATTCAGTGGTGCTTTGATCAACATAAATGTGCATTTATCCTCTAGGAAATTTTAACCAATTCCAGGGTTCCTAAACTCCACCAATCTAGTAGATTTGGAGATCTTGAGTTGTTTGATATGTTTATGAGAAAGACTTTTGGCTTATTACATATGATTATCCTCCCTTTGTGTAGACAAAAGATACAATTGGCATTATGCTTGGCTAATTGATTGAATCATGGTATCCATGGTATTAGCCAAGGATGCTTAAAATTGTGGTTGTTTAAAGATGTGCACTAAGCAACTCAATCTATTTATCCTATTATGGATATTCATGCTTGTAAATGGAGGTGGATTAGGTTGATTTTTAAGTCTAGGAGGATATTGGTGTTGTTATTCATCCATCCATGTCGGTCCATTTTTAAATTTTCAATTTTGGCCTTAATGGGTTTTTTACATACATGTAATTTGAAATCAACAAATCCTTTGACTGAATAATATGTTCAAGAATGATTAAATTTTACAGAAAAATATGAAGACAAATGTACTCGAAATCCAATGTTGAGTCTATGAGATTTCAATTGCTAAATGCATGGGTTCTCATAATCATAAATGTTATATTTCCTAATGCCTTCTTAACCAACATTTAGATTAGGAAAACATACTCTTTATTTATTGATAACTCAACAAAATGGAGAAAAAACACAATCACTATGTGTTTTGTCACAATAAAACATGTGCATGATACAACGTGCATGTAATATATCACAAGTGGGTTTTGTAGAAGCATTGCACCATCCTTATGTCCTTTCTATGTCCATGTCAACATGACCATCATGCTAACATCAACATGATAGCTAATTTGCATGTACAATCGAGGTTCAACATTTTCAATCATATTCAAACAAAATATAAACATTTTTTATAAAAATCATACACACTGTTTGTAGTTATTAAATGAAAATGTAAATATATGAATTTACAATACCACTTGCAAAACTTTCTTTTTCTTACATTCACCCATAAATTGAAATTAACAATCATACATATTATTTGTAGTTATTAAATGAAAATGTGATGTATGAATTTATAATGCTACTTTGAAAACTTTATTTATCTTACACTCACCCACAAGTTTAAATTAGTTGTAGAGAACCAATTTGTTGTTGAGTCGTCAATAATTAATCTTAAAACATTTTTTTATAAAACTATAATATAACCCCAATAGAAAGCATGCTTTGAAGGTATAAGAAAAGTCCATTGTAATCAAAGGTTAAGTTGGATAATTTTATTAATTTCCCATCTCCTAGACTCCAATGTTGCTTCACATTTCAATAAGCATATCCCCTTGGGCAGCACATCATTTTATCCCCTAATGTGAGTCGAGATGGTTATACCCACAAGTGTATTTCCCTAGGGGAAGGACCCACCAACTAAAGAAACTAGGAAATATAAGCATAGTTTTGCATGGCACATTTGGATGAAGCTTGGGCTGATGGGTGGTAGCATATGTTGGAGCACGTTCTCGATAAAGAGGAGGACAGGTGGATGTACCCTCCTTTTAATGCATGCATCTCTAGAGTCTGGAGTACTTTCCCACAAGTGCCCTTTAATGACATTTCTCACATGGTCGGATCCGTAGGCTTCTATTGAGGCCGAGTTCATGGATATGGTGAGCATATGTACCCTCCTGACGTCATTTCTTCGTCGGTGATCCTTACCCATGGCCTGTAATGATGGAATTATTGGGATAGAGGCTTGTCGCATGCTTGTAGATCTCTCTAGTGGGCATGGAAGTTTGTTGTGGTTCATTCATCGTCCATGGTGGTGACTCATCACCCAACATCAAGATATCTTCACAGATCTTCGATGCAAGGGAAATTATATGTATCGGGGTGGTGAAGAATTGGAGGTTGATAAAACTTCCAAACTCCAGGTTGCAATTCCTATTGTTCATTTTTGGAAGGAGCTTTCTTCAAAATCGATCAAGTTTGGAATTCGAGCAGGCAACATGGCTAATAGGAAGACAAGAGCTACTAGATGGCATCGTGAGCTTCAAGAGGAAGAACATGAGGCCTTGGTCAATATGGTTAACACACTGCAAATCAACATGCAAAATGCCTCAGCCCAGTGGAAAACTGCAATGAATTTATTGGTTTTATAGAGACAAGGATTCTAATAGTTAAAGGACGAAGAGATGCCATGTGCATTGAGGTAGGGGAAATAAGATTTAGGTATGCCTCCTTGACCCCGTTAACTACCACTCATGCACTTTCAAAAGTGGCTTCATCTCCAACTCCTCCCAGCCAACTTACATATCTTAACTCGACACCGATCGCCTTTGAGGATGCTCACGAGGAATCTCAATTAGACAACACTTAATCAATATGCTATGTTTATGTATTTTGACACTTTGTTTATTCTATAGATGGTACATTAGGCTTTATAGTAGTAGTAAGTCAATTTCAGGACTAGCAATGTGGTTTATCTCAGTCAATGAAAAATCCCAGCTTGAGTTTTAAATCTCAAGGCCCCTTTTGAAATATGTAATGACTCTTCCCATGTCCAAAACATAGTTTTTTTTAATATGAATTTTACAAGTTTAAAAAAAAAACGAAAAAAAAAACAAGATGAACTTATCTAACAAGATGGGGTACTTGTGCATGCATTCAAAGTGCCACGATAAGGGGCAGCTCCATAATGTTTCCCATGTGCTTGGAAGTAGCCCAAAGTGAAGGTGGATAGTTGAATTAATGATTCTCCATGGTAGTGGAAGGATGATGGCCATTTATCCAAGGGCATTCTATTTGGATAACAACTTGAAACATTATGTGCACAGGTTGATGAGACCCCTTGCAATTATGGAAAATACACGGATGCAACATTTTAAACCTAGGCTCATTTCTAGAAATGGCAATGCTCTGGTTGTGTATGGATACCAGGAATGAGACAAGTGTGTTAGCTTTGGGTCGGGACACAACATTCGTAGTCTGAGTCAAACCTAGTTGGTTAGTATCTCAAGCTCTCCTTCTTGTCATTGTGTTTCTAGTTTTCTACGGGTTATTGTGATTATAATAGTTTGGTTTCAATAGAGTGAGGGAAATTTGACTTCGAATTGGGATGTTGGTAAGCTTGAGTGATGGAGGTATCCCATTACCCTATATAGCTCGCTTGCAATAGATTTGTATACCCTCCCCAACTTATCATCTCACAAGGAAATTTTGATTTTCTCAATGCATTTCTCTTGGTTTTACTTCCACTCTTGTCCCTGGTGTCATTTTCCCATGTTAATGTCGAACCCCACCCTATAATATATCAGAGTTGTTGGGTGCACTTTCCTTATCTTACCCTTCTAATCTTAATTGATCATTGGATTTTGCAATCCCTCTTGGCCATAGTGGACATCCCCTTACATTTACCGAAGATAAACTCCTCAGTTTATTTAGAAACCCCATGCCCTAGTCGAAATCTTCCTCATCTGTCAAGTGGCCCCAAAATTCTTCTGTTTAGTCCAAGCCTACAACCATATGACCTAGGAGCAAATTCTTTGTACTTGAAAGTAGAAAATGAGGGCTTTCTAGAGGCAAAGCATGTTAGAAAAATGGGTGTGCTCGTTTAACCATAGACAATATAACAATATTGTCACCCAACCATAGGCACAAATTCCACCCTTGAGCACCTTAAACTTGATAGAGAGAATAATTTTGGTAGCAAATCAATAGCCAACCAAGGCTAATGCACCAAGCAAAGATAACCAAGACTGATCAGAAATTCTGACCCAGGAAGACCAAAATTACAAGTTGCAGCTGCAACTACTGCAACTTGTAATTTTGGTTCTCCGAACTTGCACACCACTAAATTTATGTAGTTGCGAGATGTAAGTGCCAAATTAGCTCTAGCATCATGTATTTATATTGCTCCTCCTTAGCTGTCTGGGCCGACTTCTCTTTGTGGAGGCTAAAAACTCAATATTAATTATTTTCTTCAACTGAGTTGTCTTCTAGGGTTATGTCCAAAGCTTTAGGGTTTCTTCTTGCTTCCTGAAATATTCTAGTCTCACCCATGGTTACAAGTGGAGGTTAATACCTCCCAAAACTACCATAATATCAACACTCCCTCCTAGCTAGGGAGGTATAAAAGGAAATGGTCTTGAGCATAAACAGACCATTCAACCGGTAGCATCATCATCACTATCCAACTAGATAGCCTCCATGGAAATCAGAACAATGCCATCCAATAGAACACAATTGTGTTTATTCATAGTAGTATACAACTACTATCTAGAGACATACAATATCTATAACAATCATATCATCTAATATCAATTTTCATAAACAATATCATGATACAAACTGAGTTATCTGGGCCATTCTTCCACTCACATTTGTGAGATATGGAAGAGCATCTGCCCTCAGAAGGTAAAACATCATCCATGGGCTATCTGGACTATTCTTCTCAAGCATAGAAGAATAATTGTCCCTGATTTCTAAGCCTGGACCATTCACCTAACTGGGCTATTCCTCCAACACTAATCATAGTGCAACCTGGAGAGAATGAGTTTGCCCTACAAAATCTCTATCCCTGATTGTTGAACATGGACCATTCACCTAACTGGGCCATTCCTCTAACACTAATCATAGTGCAACTTGGAGAGAATGAGTCTACCCTAGGGAATGATTATTTGGACCATTTCCTAAGGAAATTACTGTCTTGCACCAACCTCCAAAACAAACCATTCTTCGAAACTGCTCACAACTGTGAACTTCAAAAGAATGATTGTCCAACAAGGTGGACCATTCTACTTGACCACTACTTAGAGTGATTGCTAAGAAGAATGATTGTCCTAGACCATTACCCCACACTATCCACAAGGGGAATCATTGTCTATGGTACATCAAGAATCTATCAAACCATTTTCATTACGAAAATGATTGTCCAATGTGGACCATTTTTCGAACTGGAAAATGCCTGTCATTCAAAAATCTCAAACCACTTTTTGAACTAGAAAGGAACTACAAAACCTACACCATTTTCCAAAGTGGAAAATGACTACCCATAAATCAATAATATATGTCAGTTCTCCCTCCCAACCTGGGGAGCCATCTCTTCCCTTTTAGATAAGGGAGTTATCTCCACGAACCCCATCTTGTCCCTTAAGTACACAAACTTTAGCATGGACAAAGGCTTTGTCAAAATGTCTACTACCTGCTCATCCGTGGATATATACTGGAGTTTCACTTCTCCTTCCTGAACTTTATCACGATTAAAGTAGTATTTTATCTTAATATGTTTCGATCGATCATGAAACACTGAGTGTTATGATAGGCTTATACAACTTTGATTGTCATAGTATATTATGGTCGAATATGGTACCTAATCAAATAATCTCGAAATCAACTTCCTCATCCATACTGCTTTGGTACATGCCTCACATGCTGCGATATATTTTGCCTCTACTGTGTTGAGAGCGATAGACTTATGTTCCCTGTTGGCCCATGATATCATAGCAAAGCACAAGCTGAAACACATCCCTAAAGTAATCCTTTTGTCTTCTGCACTCCCTGCCCAATCTAAATCTGTGAATCCATGAATTTGTATATCACTGGATGAGGTGTCTCTTAAACCATAGTTTAGAATCCCATGAATATATCTTAGAACATGCTTTGCAACTATCCAATGCTCATGTCTGGGTTCCACTCGGAACTTGCTTAAGGTTTTTACAACAAAGCAAATATTTGGTCGAGTATTTACTAGATACATAAACGACCCAATCAATTGCCGATATAGGGACGGGTCTACTTGATTAGAATCTGAGTCTCTTACTTTTCTTATATTTGTGGTCATAGGAGTGGCCATGGATTTGCAATCCATCATTCCAAATTTCTGAAGAATCTTAACTGCATACTTTCCTTGCCCAAGGAAGAATTCACCATGCTTCTGCCATACTTCTAGTCCCAAGTAATAGTGCATGAGACCAAGATCTTTCATATCAAACTCAAAAGCTAGTTCCTTCTGACATTTCGTGATGAGAGACTCTACACCTGTCAAGAATAAGTCATTGACATATCGCAGTAGAATCACAGGTGCATTGTTCACAACTTTGTAGTAGAGATTTGGATCTACATGACTCTTAGAGAAACCAAGTCTTATTAAGTAATTGTTTATTCTGGCATACCAAGCTCTTGGAGCTTGCTTGAGTCCATACAGGGCTTTCTTTAATTTTCAAACATGAGTATCTTTGGAATGTACTTCAAAGCCTTGAGGTTGTTCAATGCATACTTCTTCTTCAATTGCTTCATCGAGGAAAGTTGTCTTTACATCCATCTAATGTAGACTCTATCCCATGGAGGCAACAAGAGATATAATGGCTCTAATAGAAGTATATCTGGAAACAAGAGAAAAGGTTTTGTCATAATCTTCTCCCTCCTTCTGGGAGAACCCTCTAGCTACGAACCTTGCCTTGTATTTGTTCATGCTTTCGCCTGCTGCATGTTTGATTTTATAGACCCATTTTGAAGTTACCACTGTTTT